>JBAMJV010013566.1:0-16881 GCA_037951105.1 Echinarachnius parma | reverse complement strand
ACCTTAAAACCACATGGACCGGGTCAAGCTAACTTATTCATGGGTTCCTCTTATGAGTTTGACCACTTGAGATAGGTGGCTGCCCGGTCCATTGGGGACTAGGGCACTTTGGCACATATATATATTTTAGTGAGTAACTTGTTATTTTTATATTTTTTTATAGTATACATTTCCTTTAATAATTGGTCAATTTGATCCACCTTAAACCACATGGACCGGGTCAAGCTACTTTTCTGGGTTCCACTTATGATGTTTGACAACTTGGAGATAGGTGCTGCCCGGTCCATGTGTATTAGGGGCACTTTGGGGCCAGTTTATATATATTTTAGTGATATTTGTTATTTCAATTTTTTCAATATTATACATGTCTTTAATAATGGTCAATTTGACGACCTTAAACCACATGGACCGGGTCAAGCTAACTTTCCGGGTTCTCTCTATGATGTTTGACCACTTGAGATAGGTGGACTGTCCGGTCCATGTGGACTAGGGCACTTTGGGGGCACTTATATATATTTCATTGATATTGTTATTTTCAATTTTTTTCAATATTATACGTGTCCTTTAATAATGGTCAATTTGACCACCTTAAACCACATGGGACCCGGGTCAAGCTAACCCCTTTTCTGGGTTTCCTCTTATGATGTTTGAACACTTGAGATAGGTGTCATGCCCGTCCATGTGGACTTAGGGCAGTTTGGGGCACTTATATAGTATTTTAGTGATAATTTGTTATTTTCAATTTTTTTATATATTATACATTTCCTTTATAATGTCAATTTGACCACCTTAAAACCACATGGACCGGGTCAAGCTAATCTTTTCCCGGGTTCCTCTTATGATGTTTGACCACTTGAGATAGGTGGCTGTCGGTCCATGTGGACTAGGCCCCTTTGGGGCACTATATATATTTCGTGATAATTTGTTATTTTCAATTTTTTTCAATATTATACATGTCCTTTAAAATTCGTGAATTTGACCACCTTAAACCACATGGACCGGGTCAAGCTAACTTTTCTGGGTTCCTCTTATGATGTTTGACCACTTGAGATAGGTGACTGCCCGGTCCATGTGGACTAGGGCACTTTGGGGCACTAATATATATTTAGTGAAATTTGTTATTTTCAAATTTTTATATATTATTACATTTCCTTTAATAATGGTCAATTTGACCACCTTAAACCACCCATGGACCGGTCAAGCTAACCTTTTTCCGGGTTCCTCTTATGATGATTGACCACTTGAGATAGGTGGCCTGTCCGGTCCATGTGGACTAGGGGCACTTTGGGGCACTTATATATATTTTCAGTTGATAATTTGTTATTTTCAATTTTTTTAAATATTATACATGTCCTTTAATAATGGTCAATTTGACCACCTTTAACCACATGGACCGGGTCAAGCTAACTTTTTCTGGGTTCATCTTATGATGTTTGACCACTTGAGATGGTGGCTGCCCGGTCCATGTGGACAAAGCGCACGGTTTGGGCACATATATATATTTTAGTGATAACATGTTATTTTCAATTTTTTAAAAATATTATACATGTCCTTTAATAATGGTCAAATTGACCACCTTAAACCACATGGACCGGGTCAAGCTAACTTTTTCGGGTTCCTCTTATGATGTTTGACCACTTCAGATAGGTGGGCTGCCCGGTCCATGTGGACTAGGGCACTTTGGGGCTCTTATTATATTTTAGTGATAATTTGTTATTTTCAATTTTGTTTATATTATACATTTCCTTTAATAATGGTCAATTTGACCACCTTAAACCACATGGACCGGGTCAAGCTAACTTTTTCTGGGTTCATCTTTGATGTTTGACCACTTGAGATAGGTGGCTGCCGGTCCATGTGGACTAGGGCACTTTTGGGCACTTATATATTTTAGTGATAATTTGTTATTTTCAATTTTTTTTCAATATTATACATGTCCTTTAATAATGGTCAATTTGACCAACCTTAAACCACATGGACCGGTCAAGCTAACTTATTCTGGGTTCCTCTTATGATGTTTGACCACTTGAGATAGGTGGCTGCCCGGTCCATGTGGACTAGGGCACTTTGGGGCACATATATATATTTTAGTGATAACTTGTTATTTTTATATTTTTTTATAGTATACATTTCCTTTAATAATGGTCAATTTGACCACCTTAAACCACAATGGACGGGTCAAGCTAACTTTTTCTGGGTTCCTCTTATGATGTTTGACAACTTGAGATAGGTGGCTGCCCGTCCATGTGTATTAGGGCACTTTTGGGCAGTTATATATATTTTAGTGATAATTTGTTATTTTCAATTTTTTTCAATATTATACATGTCCTTTAATTAATGGTCAATTTGACGACCTTAAACCACATGGACCGGGTCAAGCTAACTTTTTCTGGGTTCCTCTTATGATGTTTGACCACTTGAGATAGGTGGCTGCCCGGTCCATGTGGACTAGGGCACTTTGTGGGCACTTATATATATTTTAGTGATAATTTGGTTATTTTCAAATTTTTTTATATTATACATTTCCTTTAATAATGGTCAATTTGACCACCTTAAACCACATGGACCGGTCAAGCTAACCTTTTCTGGGTTCCTCATATGATGTTTGACCACTTGAGATAGGTGGCTGCCCGTCCATGTGACTAGGGCACTTTGGGTCAATTTGACCACCTTAAACCACCTGACCGTGTGAAGCAAACCTATTCTTGGTTCCTCTTACGATGTTTGATCACTTGACGTTCCATGTGTACAAATTATAGAGCCTTTATCGCCAAGCCCCCCCCCCCCCCCCCCCGTGGATACGCCAATCAGAAATTATACAGCCTTTATTTCCCTATTATGAGGTAAAATGCTGGATAAATGATACGAAAATCGACACAAAACAGGTAAAAAAGATAACTGCTTTGAAATCATGACAATTATTTGAGCAATTTTCGAAGATTATAGTTATTTTGGGTACGTATATTTATGTTTAGTAAGGTACTCTTCATGAGCGCGTCACGGGCAGCTAGCGGCGTAGCGTGCCGACACCGGTAGCGCCGAAATTGAATAAGTAAATGAATATCCAATAAGGAAAAAGTAACCAACTTCAGCCCGGTTTATAACAAACCCAAATTCATTTTCGGATTTACGAACCCGATTTCATTTTAGGAATAGCGAACCCTCGGAATAACAGACCTTCGGAATAACGAACCTTCGGAATAACGAACGTGATTTCATTTTAGGAATAGCGAACCTCGGAATAACGAACCCTCGGAATAACGAACCTTCGGATAACGAACCTTCGGAATAATGCAACAAATGTTCGGATTAACGAACCCTATTTCATTTTAGGATTAAAACGAACCCTCAGGTATACGAAATTTGCGTGTTCGGAATAACGAACCTTCGGAATAACGAAGCGCACCCGAGTATTCATGCATTTTATATTAACCAGGGTGGCAATTAAACAACAAAAAAGTAAGATTTTTACTGGAAAACTGGCAGTATTTCCTTCCTTAAATGGATATTACGTAAACTACATTCTATTTAACGTTCATGAGGAACATTTCAGTTTATACAATCCTAGCACTTGATATATCGGTAAGCACTTTCGGTACGACGGGTCATTCATTTGAACAGGATTTTAAAGAAATATTTCGTTTTCGCTATTGGTTGGTATTGTGTTTGTTAGGAAAGGATATGTGGATTAAACTAATTATGCTAACTTTCCCGTAGAGCTATACTCAATATAATAACATTCTGTGCATTTATTTGTACTACAATAACGATGAAATAAAAAATAATTGCAGAAATCATAAATCAAACATACACATTTCAGACGTGTTGTAGCCCGCGGTCGCGCGCGTGTTGTATGAATGCCACTTCCGTGATCTCACGTCGTACCCGAAAGTGCTTACCTGATATATCGTGACTCTAAAAGCAATATAAATACCACAACAAAAAACTCAGATGGGAATATTTTATCAGTCCAATATATGTCTTTTAATGTAGCAAAAGTGCATACATTTCAATTTCAAATTTTGGTCACAATATGTTGGAAAATTTAACTTAATTAATGTATTGACGTTTCTTCCGTCAATAAATGTGTTATTTTCAAATAACTTCAATGACATCCTGTTCCGATGAAACAAGGTAGACATGCTATTTATTCGCAGTTGGCAAAATTCTATGAAATGGATGTGAATGATAATAGTATTGTGTTTGAATGTTAATTCTTAAATGCCTTTGAGAAACGATAAGCATGATACATCAATTCATTCGGACTAGAGTACTTTTTGTTTACCAGGCCAGAAATATGTTACATGTCTGATATGCGTGCCCCATCAAAATGAATGCAGGGCACCCTTAGACTTTGCTTATGATCTAATGTTTTTCGTTTGTTGTTATTTCAGACATGATTTCCCACAAATTTAAACAAAAAGTAGTGTGTTTAGATGTGAAATGATGCGCTGCCGGGTATCTAAGCTGCTTCCTCCTCCTCCTCTTCGTCAAACTCGCCCTCCTCTTCGGCGGTGGCGTCCTGGTACTGCTGGTACTCAGACACCAAGTCGTTCATGTTGCTCTCGGCCTCTGTGAACTCCATCTCGTCCATGCCCTCACCAGTGTACCAATGCAGGAAAGCCTTTCTCCTGAACATGGCTGTGAACTGCTCGGAGACGCGCTTGAAGAGCTCCTGGATGGCGGTGCTGTTCCCGATGAAGGTGACAGACATCTTCAGACCACGGGGCGGGATGTCGCAGACGGCGGTCTTTACGTTGTTGGGGATCCATTCGACGAAGTAGCTGCTGTTCTTGTTCTGGACGTTGAGCATCTGTTCGTCAACCTCCTTCATGGACATGCGGCCACGGAAGATGGCAGCGACTGTGAGATAGCGACCATGGCGTGGGTCACATGCGGCCATCATGTTTTTGGCATCAAACGCCTGCTGCGTAAGCTCTGGTACGGTCAGGGCGCGGTACTGCTGGCTGCCACGGCTGGTCAGGGGGGCAAAGCCTGGCAGGAAGAAGTGAAGACGAGGAAATGGCACCATATTGACAGCAAGCTTGCGGAGATCTGCATTGAGCTGTCCAGGGAACCTGAGGCAAGTCGTGACACCGCTCATAGTGGCGGACACCAGATGGTTGAGGTCACCATACGTCGGTGTGGTGAGCTTCAATGTCCTGAAGCAGATGTCGTAGAGGGCTTCGTTGTCGATGCAGAACGTCTCGTCGGTGTTTTCGACAAGCTGATGGACGGAGAGGGTGGCGTTGTACGGCTCGACGACGGTGTCTGATACCTTTGGGGATGGAACGATGCTGAAGGTGTTCATGATGCGGTCGGGATACTCCTCACGGATCTTGCTGATAAGGAGCGTTCCCATTCCGGAGCCGGTGCCACCTCCAAGGGAGTGGGTGAGTTGGAAGCCCTGTGAGAACAAAACAAATAAACGAACACCAGATTGAGGAGGCGATTCTTCAGTGGGAACTTTGCCGATTAATACTACGACTAAAACATTATTATTTGTCACACACTACAAACAATCAAATCAAAGATCACAACAAATATAGATTTTAAAAATAAAAATATATCTGTTTCTTTTCATAAATGTTTGATCTCTTGGTTTATATTTCACCAATTAATGGGTCTCCATTTTTGTACGCGTGTTTAATGAACCTGGCAAAATGAAAAATAATGATCATAGTTATAATAACTTGTTAGGAAAAAACAATTGATTGCAACTCTTTGTTCAACACCCACACAACACCCCCTTATATGTGGCATTCGTATGGGCATTATGACGAAACGGTACACACAAGTAGTCAGATCTGACACGCCAGCCTACGTTTGGACCGGATCTAGCATACAGTTTGTGGCGGCAATGTCAGGTCTAAGCCCAGTCTGTTAGATGCATTGCCACGGAACAGAAGTTACAGAACTGGTATCCAAATTATCGTGTTGCGTTCAGTAAAAATCAAATGTTAAGAAATATTAACCTGGAGACAGTCACAGCTCTCAGCTTCCTTGCGGACCACGTCCAGAACAGAGTCAACCAGCTCTGCTCCCTCGGTGTAGTGTCCCTTGGCCCAGTTGTTCCCGGCGCCGCTCTGGCCGAAGACGAAGTTATCTGGTCTGAAGATCTGGCCGAAGGGTCCTGATCGGACAGAGTCCATGGTGCCGGGCTCAAGATCGACGAGCACCGCTCGGGGGACATATTTGCCTCCGGTGGCCTCGTTGAAGTAGACATTGATCCTCTCTAGCTGAAGGTCGGAGTCGCCGTGGTAGGTACCGGTCGGGTCGATGCCGTGCTCGTCAGAGATAACCTCCCAGAACTGTAACGGAGATAGAAAAAAGAAAGTATTAATGTTTTAACTTTTTATCTCTAAGTCAATTTTTAACAACATGTCATAAATCAATTCCTTTTTTATAATTAGTATAATAAGTAGCATATTATAAATCATCACATGTTGAGAAAACACAGACACACAAGAGGCGTCGTTCCTGGGGGCAGTCGCCACCCGAGTAATTTTAATTTTAATTTGTTTTGGTTTTTTTTTTTTTGGGGGGGGGGGGCAAACATATCGTTTTACCCCCCAATCATTCAAAAATTGACAAATAATCGAGGAATATAAAGCCAAAGATGGGATAACACAATTATCAATAATTAGCCTTCCAAAATGCTGTCTTTTTACATTAGGCCCGTTCTCACTGGCTTAATTAGCGCGATTTGCATCGCGATCAGAATTTCGAAATTATTTTTCTGTTGACCGTTCACACACGCAGCGTGCGCCAAATAAACACGATATATCCAAATAATCGCGATGATTTCTAAAAAATCGCAGAATTTGCATCGCGATCCTCATCGCGATTATTTTCAAAAGTGTATGTCCACGTGCACTGTAAACAAAATCTCTGTAATTTTACAGCAAATCTGGCGTCAGCAGAGTCGCCAGATTATGATGTAAAAATACAGGTTGGTTGTTATTTTCTCCTACAAACATTTTATGTATTTTTTGTTACAAATTGTATGTTGATTAGAATTACACGAGAATGAATGTAAACAAATAGTACGAAAACGTTGTATAAATAAACAAATAAAAATAACCCTACCCGAGATTCGAACCCCCGCCAGTAAGATCGTAAGTCAAACGTCCGTATCACTATGCCATCGGTAATGTTTACACTTCCTTGGGCAATAATGCTATATGAGTTATGGATACTTGTGTTACTCTGTTATGAAATAACTCACAATGATTTATATCACAACTGTAAAATTGTCCCGATTTGTTCTGATTACATTATAATATCAGTATACTATAGGCTTCAGCATGAAATGGTATAAGGTATACTGTGAAAAGGAATGACTCAATGCCAGATTGAGCCAATTTTACTTAATTCACAAGGGGAAATCCCCAGTAACATCAACCAAGCTCCAACCCAGAAACTCCAACCGCTCAAGTCGACGCTTCACACCTGATGCCTACAACGTAATGGAGTCCAGAACAGACAGGCACTTGTACTCTTTTTGGCCCAGAACCATACGAGACTGGATCGATTTGCCCCTTGCCACTACATCAATGCCATCCTTAGATAAATTTAAGGCAGCGCTAAATAAATAATCACTGAGTCGCATATGCACCCGACCACAGCGTCATGGAACATTCGTTCTGTTGCTGTGTACCCGTGATGATGATGATGATGACTGAATATCAATGCAAAAAACACATTAAAACATGAACATGTCTGTACAATCAATGTCCCCCCCCCCCTTTTTTTTTTTACATGGGTGATGTTCCGTAGGAAAACAACAAGATGTAAAATTACCGTTGTTAAACAACTTGAAGTGTAAATTTTATGTATGTTTACTCATTAACCGCCTTAGAAATACGGATTTCATCTGTATATCATATTCACAACAAATTTTGCTGTATTTTTAATACTACAGCCATAATAAATTTACATAAGATCCACTGTATTTGTACTTTGCTTGTTCGATCTGTATTTTTTTTACTGTAAAAATACAGGAATGTTTTACAGTGTGGCAAAAAATTTGATAATTTGCGCCAGTGAGAACAGGCCTATAGCAAAAGACTGCGAATCTCGTTTTTGCCGCTCATCAAGATGTTTCAAACGTTCGCATTATTCACTGTTTATCCCATAGAGTATATAAAGACTAGAGCCTAGTATTAGTAATGCTACAGTCAAAATATGGCTCTAAAAATAGAGAAATTTATGCTCTTTCTTCTTGTACACTTCACACAACTAGTATTCTACTTGTTAAAGTGTAGGACTACCAAACCACACATAATTATGTGGGCCTTAGGCACTGATGGGATGAAATAATTTTTTTTTTTTTAATGATATAAACAAATTTAAAATAATTGTTTTAATTTTTTTTTTTTTAAATGACATATTAAATGTTATTTTATTTTATTTTAATTTATTTTATTTTATTTTTTTATTTTATGCATCAGTAAAAAACGTTTACATGCTAATTGACCAATCAGAATGCAGGGATTCTTCTACCCATTTTATAAATGTTTTTTATCCTTTCACCGGTAAACTGTTTTCCTGTGCTAAATGTATCATGTACAGCTTTGAGTTGTGATAAGTATAGGCTCCACTGCCCATTTATATTAAAGACAAAAATCCTACTGTTATGGGCCAATTTTGTATGGGATGGGGTGAAGTTGGCATGCTAAACTATTTTATATTTAGGGGAAATTGTACTTATGTATTAGGCAATTTAATGGTTTAGATTGTGTTCTGTATATTGTCAACAAGACTAGAGAGAAGCAATTAAGTTGTTGACACCCCCCCCCCCCCCAAAAAAAAAAACTAACAAACAAAACAAAACAACATAAATAAATCCAGTAAGGCAATACAATAGGTTATTTCTAGTTCTAATTCATGCCACCACCACCATCACTATCAACTTATCACTGATTAACCATCACCACTTATTTTATGCCATTCAATATCAGTCATATCATTACTGCACATGCATGTCATCATTCATAGACTGTATGTAATAAAGATTAAAAGTAATAAGTAAGTTTAGGCCTGTCAGAATTACACTTCTAAACAGCATTCACTTTTAATTGCACACCCTCTCATACCACACATGTATACATAAATGTATTCTACATGATTCATGTTCATTATATATGTCCATTAACATTTAATTTGAAAACAACAGCAGTCATACTCATAATCATATCTAGAGTATTCTAGACCATTAAAACATTAGAAATGAAATAGACAAACGAAAATATAACCAACACAGTAGGGGGGGGGGGGGGGGGGGCGGGTGGTTGTTGGTTGGGGTGGGCACTTGCCCACATGCAATTATTTGACCAAAAAACTAGGGGAAACATAAGACAAAATAACAATTCTGCCCCCACAAAACTGTAATATTGATTATTGTATGCGAAGTACGGATAATATGCGCACAGACATGCTACTGCTACTGTACTGGAGTACTGCAGATGGCGCCGACTGTCTAATTTAATGACAGAAAATGTCTTATTAATTAAATCAAGAATAAAGACATCAAAGGATTAATCTATCAATCTTAGAGGGGATATATTTTGGCACTGACTCATATGTTTAAATAGTCAGTAACTACCAAAATAACTAATTTACAGGCCAAAAATGTAATATTTAACACAAATCTCGGCTCCAAACGCCAAACCTACCAGAACTTAGATGTGCGCGCAGCACATTCTCCGCGTCTCCGTAGGTACGTAATTATATGAATTTTTGGTCTATTTCTTAATCTTATTTCTATTGAATGACATATTTGCACATCAAATTAATCCATACATTACATTAATAATCATACTTAACATCGACTTATAAACATAATGAATTGTTATTTCCATTTCTTACATGTTTAATAAGGATTTTAATCTAATTATGAACACGAGAATGGATCCGGACTGACTCTGATTTGCATACCGGTACGCATCATTTGCATACCGGTACGCATCATTTGCATATGCCCGCGTAAATTGTGCGCTAATTCCAAAGGCCGGAAGTAAAAAATGTAAACAAACTGACTCATTCGCGTATTTGTTCCCGTATTTGCGTGCATGAATCGAGAGAAAATCTAGATCTACAAATTACAATAATAAAATGTAAGCTTTCAAGTTCATACCTTGCTTCAACGTCTGAGAATAAACAACTTAACAATGAATAATTCCTTCGGCTTTCGTTGAAATCTTTATGCAATCGTGTAATCTTGTCCTACAAACTACAACTTTTACAAGCAAGTACAAAAGTATTGTCTTGAGACTTGACTACTTCAGACACTATAAATGACGGTGACTACCTAGCTACTAAAATTTATACTTTATCTGCGATTTGTGCAGGTATTAACAAATAACATTAACAAAGTCAATGACAAGACAAGACAAGACTCTCACTCTCAGTAGAGTCAAGACAATACTAATTTACAGTATTATTTGTGTCTTGTGAACATGAAATAATGACGAAATTAAATATTTACCTTGGCACCAATCTGGTTGCCGCACTGGCCAGCTTGCAGGTGGACAATCTCCCGCATATTGAATAGGTATCTCAAAGTCAAACGTTAAAAAATACTTTCAAAAATTGTTAAGTGACTTTATTATTGCACGTCTGTTCGCATTGGACGGAAGTTTATTAATGCATATAGATCTGCATACGTATTATATACACGTCCGATCGATTCACCACGTGCACCACATGCGCTGCATGCGCGCACACACACAAACAACCTGGATGCGATGGCAACGTTAACGCGCGGCTGCCGAATTCAAAAGCTGCAGGGATCACCTCGGAATTTTGTTTACCTGGTGACTCAAATGAGTGTTTCAATTTCATGCAATATTACATTACACGAGTTTGATACATTGGTTACTTCGAGTTTCATTTCAATTCAATTTCAAGAACATTTATTTAGAATTCACACTGTTTACACATTGATATACACATTTATCATAACTTTAACATTCAACAAAATAATATAATTGGCAAGTGAATTAAAGGGGAAAAAACAGATATTGGTCTGTAATTACTTACTTCATATTTATACAGGGGTTTAACTTTTCCTATTTTCAAATTATTTGGAAATAGGCCTTGGGATATATACATATTAAATAATAAAGCTAATGGTTTAGCAAGAGCATATCTTGCTGATTTGATAATATCTGGCTGTATGTCATCATATCCTGGGGATTTTCCCGATGGAAATGTTAAAATAACATCAACCACATCATTATCCAAAATAGGACTTAGAAAAAAAGAATGATCACACCGACATGCATTTCCTAAATGTGACATAGCATTAACATTTGCTGGGGGGAGTTGATTAGCTGCCATATTGGGGCCTATTAATACAATTATTTAACAAATTAACAATATCATTAACTTTCTCATGTTTTTATCTCCATAGTCGCTGGGCTGTTAAAACCTCGTATCTCAATTGTTGGTGAAAATTACTTTTTTGGATAAATGTGAAGTTTAAGGTGTAATTCATCTTCTAATAACCACATGAGTTGCATATCTTAACAAATAATGTCAAAATTCATCTTTTTGAAAACCTCGTATCTCATTTTAGGATTTAGTGCGAAAACCTCGTAACTCAATTTCCCGCCTTCCAAATTATTTTTCGTGCATTTAAACCATTTCATATCGAATTGATTATCAAACATAGTCTTAAGTTCAAATAACATAGCCTACGCACATAATTTGTTAAAGTAAGAATGTTTTTTCGCTCTCCTGAACAATTTTTTATTTTGAGATACGAGCTTTTAACAGCCCAGCGACATATCATTATCACATTAAATTTACTTCTACTCAATATATCATTTATATTTGTCCATGTATTCTTTGGATTACCGTTGGATTTAACAGATTTATTACCGACACGCATCTTTGTTTGCATCTCGTTTAACGGTCCATCTCTCATAAATCAATTTATTATTATTCGAAGAATTCCTTAAATATTTATTATAAAGATGATTTTTCTTCCTTATCGAATTATGAATACCATTTTGTCATCCATGGGGATTTGTTCTTATTAAATCTATTTTTCTGACCTTTTTTTTATTGGGAAACATTGAATGTACGTTTGTTTTACATACCTCACAAAATGATCATAGGCCTACGCTTCGTGAACTGTTTCTCCAATCAAAACCAAATGCCAATTCGTCTCAAACAATGTCGTAATAAACATTTGGATATTGTCATCCGACAAATCTCTTTTCATAGTAACAGTAACAGACTTGTTAATTTCCCTTTGGCATTTCTTATCTACTACAGCAAATAACGGTATAAGTGGTCACTAATATCAGTAAAAAAACATACCAGAATGTTTAAAATCATTCATAAAGATAATTATTATCAATTAATGTTAAACTATGAGGAATGATTCCTGTTGGCTTATCAATAAGTGCTCTAAAAGAGAAAGAGCATTACATTCACAAAACTATAATGTACTACATTATCAGTTTCATATTTCATCACATCCATATTTAAATCACCCATGATATACGTCGCTTTATTTTCTGTGCTCAATAAAAATTCTGTACGATCGACTCTAGTGAATCTTGAAATACCTGACTTGACCCATTTTGGAGGTCTATTCCAAATATACTACACTCATTATTGTGTCTCACTTCAATGAAAGAACATGGTTTAACACACAAATTGGAATATTCATTGGAAGTTATATCATCTTATGTTTTATATATACCTTTTGTATACATTATTTAATGATGTTGGTTGGTAAATAATAGTGGAAATACACATACAAAATTGAACTGTTGATTCAGGCTCCTAGCCTCCTCCTCCTCCTCTTCTTCTTCTTCTTCTTCTTCTTCTTCTTCTTCTTCTTCTTCTTCTTCTTCTTCTTCTTCTTCTTCTTCTTCTTCTTCTTCTTCTTCTTCTTCTTCTTCTTCTTCTTCTTCTTCTTCTTCTTCTTCTTCTTCTTCTTCTTCTTCTTCTTCTTCTTCTTCTTCTTCTTCTTCTTCTTCTTCTTCTTCTTCTTCTTCTTCTTCTTCTTCTTCTTCTTCTTCTTCAGTTGACAGTGAACGCAAACAAAATAAAACTAAAACAAAAACAGAAACGCGACAGCACAATGAAACACAAACAACATAGCGTTCCAGTCCTTGATAGTGCGAGGGAAGAAGGATGAAGAGCACACTTGAGTTACATTGTGGAGTGAAGAATCTACTACAGTCCGGGACTACAGTCATGTACCATGTCCTCTGGTGCTTGCAGTTAGTGTAGTATATGTGGTCTTTCCATGGTTCTACTAGTTACAGTCCGTTATTCCGAAGGTTCGTTATTCCGAAGGTTCAGTTATTCCGAAGGTTCGTTATTCCGAAGGTTCGTTATTCCGAAGGTTCGTTATTCCGAAGGTTCGTTTATCCGAAAACAAAATCGGGTTCGTTACTCCTAAGGTCCGTTATTCCGAAGGTTCGTTATTCCGAAGGTTCATTAGTCTGAAAATAAAATAGGGTTCGTTAATCCGAAAATTAAATCGGGTTTGTTATAATACTATAATTTGTGTTTTGTTTATTTAATTTACAGCCTGCATTAAGGGCATAACCCCTCCCCCTTTCCCTCCCTTGGCCAGACCAATCAAACATTTAAGTTTATTTTATCTCTTTATATGAAATTATAGCATTATAACAAACCCAAATTCATTTTCGGATTAACGAACCCGATTTCATTTTAGAGGATAGCGAACCTTCGGAATAACGAACCCTCGGAATAACGAACCTTCGGAATAACGAACCCGATTTTATTTTCGGACTAGCGAACCTTCGGAATAACGAACCCTCGGAATAACGAACCTTCGGAATAATGCAACAAATGTTCGGATTAACGAACCCTATTTCATTTTAGGATTAACGAACCCTCAGGTATACAAAATTTGCGTGTTCGGAATAACGAACCTTCGGAATAAAGAACCTTCGGAATAACGAACCTTCGGAATACCGAAGCGCACCCTGTCTACTAGCCCCCAAAGCGGATCCTGTAGAGCATATAGCCGGCCCTAGTAGTCTTCTATTTTGTAGGATTGCTATTGGAGCCTGTTCAAATAGGTCATCAGTTCGAACCCCCGATTGAGTCACAAAGGAAATGGCAGCACCAACACACCCCGTGGCCACCAGAACCGTACCTCTTCAAGCCAGTCCATCGAACTAGAGGTAAATTTATACTATCGTCGTTTTGTTAACACTTTGCAAAAATGATAAAGACGCTGTTGGGTTTTACATTATAACAGTTCCTGGCTAATGGCTGCTAAATATAATGTTTAGTAAAGTAAGTAAACCCAGTTCTATATTACTGCAAAACTGCGGTTATATAGAATGTACAATTGTCAAGAGCCATGTACACAAGACTCATGTATTTAATAATTTTACATCTTTTCAACCAAAATATTCAGTCAGTTCAGTGAACTTTTTGAGATTTGCTAAATACATAATAGCTAAATCGTGGACAACTTTAAATGTTGTTATCTGTCTTGTGAGTGATGTGTGAAAATTTCACGTTAAATTAAATGGATATTCTATGGCCAAGTAATGAGCGTAAATGCAGTAATATTGACTTTGTATACCACAGAGTTATTTATACAACTCTATATGCTTTGTACACACACCTTCACATTATGGGATAATTAAAAAACATTTCAATCGTAAATACCATTTTGGTGAAAGGGAAATTCGAAAACCAAAACATTTTCATGTTTCTATTGGTATCCGAATATACTGTAGCAAGGTATGAAAGAAACACTAGAGTTTCTATAGGGTTTGGACAATGTTACTATATAGATGCCTGTTAAAATAATTATATCTGCGATTGACTATGAATTCTCCATCGCAAAATAATGTAAAGCATAAAATAATCATATCGATTGAAAACCAAAACATTGTGCGTTCTCTAAAATTCTATATCCGAGAGGCAATTAGCTCTGTATTCATTAAAACGGACTTTGTAGAGTATAGCCTGCATGGAATATAAAATTGTAACTGAACAGCAGTCTTGCAATTCAATGCAGAACAAAATATTATGGTGGTCTGAATGGAAAATCTTTTACTCGTCTGTGAAGGAAAAACAAAATTATACCAGGGTCATAGCGCCGGAAGTGGGGGGGCAGGGGGGGCGGCCTTCCCCCCCCCCCCCCCCCCCCCAATCCATAAAGTGGGGGGGGCAAAACGAAATTTGCCCCCCCCCAAAAGCCCCCCCCCCAAAAAAAAAAGCCCCCCCCCCCCCCCTCCCCCCCCCTCCGAATTTTTTTTTTTAAAGAGTGGGAATGACACAATCAAATGGATGAGCTAACGTTCAAAAACTAGTTTATACATCCATTTTCAATTTTCGCTGCGCGCTTCGCGCGCGAACAGATTATCTCAGTTTGTTGTAAACATCTGATGAGAGCATAGACATTTTATTGTTTTTTTGTTTAACTCTGATTCTAAATTTCCTTCACAGGTATGGCATGAAGTGCACCAAACAGCACCATTTCAAGTATATAAATGCAAAATCTTCCCCTTGGGAGGGGGATACCCCTTCCCAAACCCTCCCCCTCTGGCTCTGCCCAAGCCCTCGGTCGGCTCGTTCCCTCGGGATTTATTATTAGCTGTAGGACCCTGTTGTTGGATCAACATGCGCCATATGGTTTATTTTTGGAACTGTGTATGACACTAAATACAATATTTATGTGTTGAGTTTGGGTGCATATTTATTAGTGCGTCAATTATTTGTTTTCTTCGTGAAAAATAAATCAAATCATAAACGCTTTCCCAGTTAATCGTAAGCCCGAATTTCTTTATAGGTATGCAGCCAGATTGCACAATTTCAAGTCCATAAATGCAAAATCTTTCTCCCCTCCCTCCCTGCCCCAGCCCTCAGGCGGCTTCGCTCCCTCGGACTCATTTATTGGCTGTGTGTTGTTGGATCATACATAATGTTGCTATTATGTTTATTTGTGTGTGTGTGTGTTTTGGGGTACATATTTATTAGTGTGTCAATTATTTGTTTTCTACGTGAAAAATATATATTAAAACTTTCTGGTCGATCAAATCATATCACGCTTTCCCAAAATACAGCCGAATTTCCTATCTAGGTATGCACCAGATTGCACAATTTCAAGGTCCATAAATGCTAAAGCTCCCTACCATGGGAGGGGGGACACCCCCCCTCACACACCCTCCCCCCGTTCAGTCGCTTCGCTCCCTCGCAATGTCTCACTCTCACATATGGCTCAAAGTTGGCAACCTCGGAGTGTGGTTGGGCATGAGCCCCTACAACACAAAAATTGTGTGAGCCCCTTGGGGTTTTGCCCCCCCCCCCCCACCCAAGTCCAAACGCTTCCGGCGTGCCTGATTCGGCCTCTGTGATTAGTGTTAGGTTT
Organism: Echinarachnius parma; assembly: GCA_037951105.1. Classification (NCBI taxonomy): domain Eukaryota; kingdom Metazoa; phylum Echinodermata; class Echinoidea; order Clypeasteroida; family Echinarachniidae; genus Echinarachnius; species Echinarachnius parma. The sequence continues at coordinate 497 of JBAMJV010013566.1, read as the reverse complement.
TAGTCCGTATTTCGATAATTACGTATAATTATAATATCAAAACCACTATATGACCTACCGTTGTAAGATCATCATTTCAATCACATCATCTTTGATTTTATCAGAGATCATAATTTTTCTAAATTGTGTAAATTGTCCATATTATCGCGAGCAATTTACGTTATACGGCATCTGGATCGAGATTATAACCTGATAGTTATTGAGACAAGTATCATAATCAATATAAATATGAAATTGTGAGGCTTTGATTTAAATCAATTTAAATGATGATCCCTGAATGTCATAACCTAAAGTTAAACCAATAGGGTTGGCGTCCTCCTTTAGCTGCGCGCTAAATGAAAACGTCACAATATGGATCATTCGAGAGCTACTGTGTTGTTTCACAAAGAAATATTTATCATTATGACAAATTTGTCATGACAAATTATTATGGTGGCGTTTTAGGGACATGGCAAACATTTGGTGTAATCTTGGCCAAAATGTGGCCAATTGATATA
>JBAMJV010013565.1:0-23341 GCA_037951105.1 Echinarachnius parma | reverse complement strand
CTCCAAAGTTTGACCCCTGGGGATTGTCCGATGCTTCTATTTGTTTGCGATTTTGATATTTTGATATATCAACAAAATTATTGTCCCGTCTGTCACACTTTTTATGAACTTTGTTATTATTTTTATTTATTTATTGAATTTGTCTCATACTCTGTAATAATAACCTTTGACATTGCCCAAAATCATTTCTGCAGATAACTCTTTGTTATTTCTTTGATGGTGTCTATAACTGTTGTAGTAAGAAGAGTTAAAATACATAAATTCTCTGACAAATGGAAGTTTACAATGAACCAATTATGTATGTTATAGAGAGTTCACTGTAAGGCATTTTTCATAATGAAACTGATGTGTCATAAAAAGAATTGCAATTTAAGATTTTCCCTTTTGGACTCGGACTCGGACTCGGATGTCCGGGACTAGGGACTCGGATGTCCGGGACTCGGACTCGACTACAGGGACTCGGACTCGGACTCGGACTCGGACAGAGTGGACTCGACTACAGCACTGCAAAATACTGTGGCCCTACTGTGAGTCCATTAGACTGACCCCAGCAATTGATGGCTATGATGCACTTATACAGCCGTCACACCGCTCTACGCTCTCGTGCCGCACTCTCTGTGCTCCTAATCCCCATTCATAAAATTGGAAGCGTGTGGAGGACGTGGGGAGAGCGTGTGGAGGACGTGGGGAGAGCGGCGTTCATTGTTCCCTATTGTTTAGATCGTACACTTTTCTTGGCCGCTCTCGCGGCGCTCGCGCTGCGTCCAAGTTAAATTAGCAAATTGGCAACACAGTGGGCAATGAATGGGAAGATTATCTCACATGCGTCAATAGATATCCTTCCATGAATGCACAGACAATAGCTTGCTGAACAAATTAAAGATTAGGTCGCCGATCAGACCCACGCTCGCTTTCGAAATGTCGAAAACGAACGTGGGTCTTCGGCGACCTACTCTTTTGTTCAGGGGCTATTGTATGTCCATGCATGGGAGGATATCTTTTCACACAAGTGTCATAATCTTCCCATTCATTCCCAAATTGAACAAAAGACATTCTTGCAGATCTATTCCAGCACTTCTGCTAGTGGACGCTATTGGCTATAGATTGCGAAGTTTGACACGTTTCAACTATAGGTAAAATTATGTCACAAGTTAAAATGGCATGTCCGGGCAAAAGTACATTTGGGGGAACTCAATTTCTGGCTAAAACGTGGCATGGCGGCATACAACTTATATGAGGCTCCAATAAATGGGACATACGCACACACTATGTATGCATTATGAACACAGATTTCCCGCAAATATATAATTGTTTTGTCCCAAATCTCGGCGACACGTTCCCAACGTGCACCCCCCCCCCCCCCCAAAAAAAAACCGATCGCAAAACCACGATGTTCATACACAGACCATCGATATACATTTTTATATCGATGGTTCAGACACCCCCAGTTCCCCAAAAGTTATGTTTTCAAATTACATTTGTCTGAATTGCATAGTAACAGTCATTATGATACTACTACTACTACTACTACTACTACTACTACTACTACTACTACTACTACTACTACTACTACTACTACTACTACTACTACTACTACTACTACTACTACTAATACTACTAATAATAATAACAATAATAGTAAACAATAATAACCCTCCACCCCACTTTTCAAAACAGATCCACGCCAAGAGCATGCGTAGTGTGCTAGTAGGAAACGCACTGAGTGTGTTCAACTACATGCGTGCATGGTATAGGATCGCAGAGAGCGTGTCGAGAGCGTGGTGAGAGCGTAGAGCAAACGGCCTCGTCTCATTTTTCTGAGCTATTGTTACAGATACACGGAGCGTGAACAGTGAATAGCTCGGAAAGCGTGGCCAGAGCGTACGGAGAGCGTGTTAAGATCGTGGTAAGAGCGTGAACGACCTACCATTGTGTCATTAATCGCTCGATTTGTCGGCCCTTCCCCTGCGCTTTGATAAAAATGTTTTTTTTTTATAAGTACGAGAACGCAGAGAGAGCGTGGCTTGGATGTGACGGCACTATTAACTGACCATCGGATGATAAAAGACGGCATCACGTCCGTCATGTCCGTGACGAAACCCAGTATAATTTCATACAAAAAGCTGTCACTCCGCGAGCAGGAGTAGTTAGATAACAAATTTGTCAGAATGACTTGTGTTCAGTGGGTTCAACCCTTAGTTTTGGCAATAGTTTTTGTTTTGACAACTAAGTAGAAGAATTTTGGTGGTATGGGTTTTAATGTATGCTCACGGACGTTCACTTATTATGACCTTTCCTATTTAAATGTACCCTGAGATCATATCCATGCCGCCCTACCGCCAATGCTCAAGACATGTAAGATGTAAAATATAGACATTAATGCCTTTAATGTTGATTACAATTTGTTTAAATCAGGTTTAAAAATTCATAATTATGTGAAAATGCCAATTTATGCAAATTTTTCACCGTTGAGGTCCTGTGGCATGAAAACAAATGTGTGAAATTATATAAAACTATACATTTTCTGAAAGCCTTAATAATACTCTTTAATTTGAGACAAAAACAGGTATATCAGAGTAAATGGGGAGACACAGCAAATGATAGAAGTGCTCAGGTCTGGAAATGGCCAAAAGTGCATAGTTCAACAATCTAACCCTTTATACAGGGTGGCCAAAAAAAACCGGAACGGGGCACGTCCCAAAATATAGTACCAAACTATATAATAATGTCCATCAGATAGGGTGTCTTTTCCAGTGAAAAAAGATACCAAGAACAGTAATTTTGGTCGTGTAGTTTTTGTTTTAGGACGCTGTAAGTGAGACCATGTCAGGTGCCAATTTTTGTCAATTTTTACCTAGTCAGGGCCAGTAAAACCGCACTCACTGCCCGTAATACCATGCCCATTATCTCGGCACACGGCTAAGTGCACACTGTCAAAGGCGCGCTGTGTTTACACGCTGAAAGGCGGTGCGTGCGGTTATTACTGGCACTGACTAGGTAAAAATTGAAAAAAAACGGAACCTGACATCATTTATTTATTTATTTATTTGGTATACATTTCAAACTGATCAGCAGCAGTGCTGAAAGGATCAGTGTACATTGAACATCAAAACATACATAGTATAAACATGATAAACAATATAATATAGCAATTGCTACATTCGCATTTAAATGAATTGGAACATTAAAGTCATACCTGTAAAGTGTCCAAATCCACGAAAATTACTTGGAGCTTCCTCGTTTCTCTTCTACCGTGTTGTTTAGCTTATGGTAAGAGAAGAATAAAATAGAGTTTGATTTGTTCAAATGTCCCTTTAGTATGAAGATAATTATCATTGAAAATCATTATTTCTAAAGCGTTAATCAACGCAATTGAAAAAAAGTACAATTGTTGTAGCTAAATGCGTCCGCATTGCAGCATGCGCGGGAACATTCCGGAGATTGAACTTTGAGCCGAGCGAGTGCAAATTCCATGAATTCTGTACTACGTGTGTAAACATACACGGGTGCGAATATCTCAAACGGATCATTCATTACTGCGACAAATGTATGGCAGACCATCAGTATTCGGTGATAAAATATGAACTCAATATTCGTTTTTTTCACTAGGTAGGCTAAACAGTGTTCGTTTTCTTTCAAACTTTCACAAATCTTTCAATTGTATTTTACAATGATATTGATATAGGATTGAAGTCTCAAATGTTATTTTGTGCAATATCTGACACTTTACAGGTATCACTTTAATGTTAAGTACAAAATTTACCAAAGTAAATCACTATAAGATAAACAAAGCTACACTACACAAAGAACAAATATCATATCATTGAGCATAATGCTAATCATTCATAAATGGAACTGTTCTAAGTTATTAATCACCAAGCAATTAATTCATTATATTATATTTATCATTTATACCTATCAGCTGAATACCTATTGTGAAATCATTATTATATGAGAGCAAGACTATTCTAGTCATATTGATATTTCAATTAAAATGAATTAAGCATAATTTAAAAATGAATAATTATGTACGTATAACAAGTTTAATATCAATATTTTACCAAAATTCAAGGTACCAAACTGCAAGTTTATGAGTATTTGTCATATTACATAAATAAAGAAACAATCTAAGTCTACAATATTATCATGTCACTCACAGCGCCCTAGAACAAAAACTACTCAACCAAAACTGATGTTCTTGGTATCGTTGTTCATTGGAAAAGACACCCTATCCGTTGGACATAATAATTGTGTTGCTGTATGTTGAGAGGGCCCCGTTCCGTTTTTTGGGGGCCACCCTGTATACCATTGAGTAAAATTGTATTACCAACTGTATTGGACTTTGAGTGGTACATTCCTGTATGGACTTTGTACTTGTTAAGTTATTGGATTGAACTTGCTTCGCATGATTGTGCGAAAAATGCAAATTGTATAAATAAAATAGCCGCCAACCTTTTTTTCCCCATATAGACTTGGCGACATGCCCATATTGATTTCGTTATAATTTATTTATAGGATGACATCAGAAGAAAGCATGCGATTTATTTGTTTCATGTTTCTGCTTGTTTATGTGTGTGTTTGTTTGTTTGTTTGTTTGTTAGTTGATATTGTTCGGAAAATTTTGACACTTGGGAAGTAGTGTGTAACTTTTGAATGCAATATGCGAATATTTCATCACAATTATTTGTTTTATAGGCCTATTGTGTGTACTGTAAAAATGCATAACGTGTACTTAGACTTTACAGTCATGTAATTGACTGTACCCTCCCTTGCCATAAGTATTGCAACATGGTGAAATTCGTTACATTTTTGGTAAATTACTTATCTATGTTGTACCGGTGTTTTGTACTAAATAATTTAATAATTACCGACATTTCGGTATAAATGGAAGGTGCACATTATTCACTTTCTCATTCAAGGCCACTGAGTCCCTCATGCACACACCATGGTTAAGACATCCGGGTGATCTAACGTGCAACGCCGGCAAATCGTCGCCCTGAGGGAGGAGGGGGTTTCGGTGGCTCATATTGCTGAACACTTTCAGGTATGCCGTCAAACGGTGTACAGAGTGTGTAAACGCCATAGGGAAACGGACAATTTTGACTAGCGACCAAGATCTGCCAGAGGTAGAAAGACCACACGTCTGGAAGATTGGTACCTCCTGCGTCAGGCTCGTACGACCCGATTCGAATCTGCACAAACTTTGGCTGCTCCCTGGAGCTACATGATTGATAGGAGAATCTCAAAGAGGACGACACAAAGACGTCTATACTCCCACAATCCTCATGCCCGCATTTCCAGGAGGAAGATTCTCATATCTCGTGTCAATCGCCAGAGACGCATCAGGTGGTCCTCCAGAGTGAGGCATTGGACGGTGTAGGACACTTGGAGTTACTTCCGGTCTTTTCCGACAAGAGTAGATTTTGCCTTACTTCTAATAACGGAAGAGTAAGAGTCTGGCGTGAACCCGACACCTCATACGACCCAAGGAACCTGATCTGACCTAAAGGAATGCAGTTTCAGTCATGGTTTGGGGGTGTGTCGGCATCTATGGAGTCGGCGATCTTGTTGTCGTGTACGGGAACATGGATAGCGCAAACATATCGGGAGATTCTGGACTCTCGCGTGTTTCCATCAATTGGTTACATCTTTGGCGACGCGCAACACCAATCATTTTCCAGGATGACAACACACCGGCCCACATGGCTACCCAGATGGACCAATGGTATGACGAAAAAGGCGTCAACAGGGTGCAGTGGACAGAACAATCACCAGATGCTAACCCGATAGAGAATCTGTGAGATGCCATCAAGAGAGCCGTCACCAAGGACGGAGCAACCACCAGGGAGGGTTTGATCGGCTCTATCTTCAGGGTCTGGGACAGCATCACCCCAAAAAGACTGCATGGTCTATACGGAACTCTACCAAGGAGGATGCGCGCCATTATCAGAATGCGCGGGTACCAAACAAAATACTAGAACTTCATGAAATTTACATGATAAATGACTCTTGACATGTTAATGAACCGTGCCTGATAATAAAAGCTTAAATCATTTACTACAAATTAATTAAAACAGCACTTATTATCATGTCATACATTGCCTCCTGTGTAATGCATGTGTCTATATGTTGCAATACTTTTGGCACGGGAGGGTACATTTGCATTACTATTAAGCGTGTCTATTACAGTGTAGCCCAAAATTATTTGGACACCTTGACAAAAATCACTTTAATTTAGATGATGCAAAAACAAATTTTAAAGAAAATGTTTGGTACAAAGCTGCCTAAAACTAATTGTATGTGTTTATTAGATGCTGCTTCGTTGAAACCATGATAAAATATAAGACCATTTTTGAAAAATTATCAAAATAGTTAGTTTCATACTTTTCAGGGTGTCCACATAATTATTAGCTATACTGTATGTCTTCAATGATTCTAATTGGGCGAATTCCATCATGTAGGCTACTGATGAAGACAATTATATTGAAGAATATTGTTCAGAAAAGACAACTTATATAACTACACCGAACACGAAGGGTGACTATACCCCCTAAAGAACTGCTCATAGTTTCATTACCGATAATTGTTTCAAGATGTCTTCCTACTACAATATTTTTACAGTTCATGTACATTTTATGTGAACATCAGAGATATTCTACTTAAATAAAGACAAAATGACCCAAGTCACAAGAGCTTGCGCATACCTGTACAGTGTTGTAGAACAACACATGTAACGTAATTCATTGATTATGGTTTGTGAAATAATGCTGTTTGATATTCCATTCATTTTGACTTTTTAATGGCACGTGTAATTAAATGCAATCATTGTAATTGTAAAACAGTGACATTTGAAATTTCTTAGTTCTCAATAAACTGCAATAATAATTTTACTTTTGCGAATTGTAAAATATGACAATTTTCTCTTTAATGTGTTCTTACTCAACCATGGATTAATTGTTAACTCTTTGTTTTGGCAAATTGTTGTCCTTATATTATACTACCATAGAAATATTTTGATGAGACGAAATCTTGAAACAATTCTTGGTTATGAAATTAAAAGCCCTTGTTTAGTTAGAGGATAGTTACTTGTTGTGTTCGGTTTACATTTGGAGGTATATGTAGTTTCTGAAAATGATCACGCTTGATCTGTGGTCAGAAATGCCGCTAATTACCAACCCGAAGCAATGTATAATGTACTATATAACGACGGACGTAACATATTACTTACCCTCTTTATACTCGGAAGGAAATGTAAAAAAGGTTATATTTTCCAAAATATCAAACGCATTTAATCAGAATGTGTAGTGAAGAGCTAGGTTGAGTTTCACCATCATGGCTGCCTATGCTATCCAAATGAACTTATCCATGACATTGAATACAATATCATAAATGTATTCACAACACTTGAGTGAGCATCTGTACTTAAGAGATAAAAGATCGGCAGACGTGCAAAAAGGCATAGTCGAAATGTATGATTCACGCATACTGTTGATCTACCATTTGTCATATTGTTAGGTATTACCAACCTGCCTACGAAGGCGTAGCTACGGGGAGGGCGGCACGTGCCCCTCCCCGTTCTCACACACAAAAAAACATAAGGGGAAAGTTTGTGTAAAACAATATAAAATTTGTAGTATGATTTTTTTCGGGACCGAGCGTTTAGCGATGAGTAGATAATGCTGATCAAACCTAAATTAGCCGTTAAACATATTTGCCCCTAGAAATGTGTTGTACTGAATTATGCGGATAGATATTGGTGAATTTTCAGATTGTGTGTTGGTGCCCCCTGTTCAAAATAGAGCCAAAATTATATGAATATTCATGAATGTTTCTTTCTCAAGATAGACTAACTCCCCCAGATTTACTTTGTTGAATAAGAAGTCAACACCTCAACAAATCGTAGCGCTTTTCTTATGTATTTGTTGTTGCTTAAATTGTTTGATTGTTTATTTATTTGTGTGTTTATTGTGTTTTTCGGAACATTTCAAGCAACTATCTTGCTTTTTATGACAATTTGAATTTTCAACACCAAATGAAAAATAAATCTTCACAAATAAATCCAAATGTGTAATGAATAAGGACTACGTCTGCTATGTTCCACGAACATGGCTGCTAGATGCAATCTGAATATAATGTATGATATTGAATAAGATGTCACAAAGTGTGTATGGGTGAGCATATTGTACAGTGGTGTAGCGTGGTCGGAATGATTGGGGGCACGCCCAATTATTGGGTGCACACCTTATTTATTTATTTGTTTTTTTCAAAAAATTTCCCCTTATGTTTTCCATTGGTTTGTTGTATTTATTTATTGAGGGTGGCGATGGGGGGGGGGGGGGGGGGGGGGGGGCACGTGTAACGTGTCCTCCGTAGCCGCGCCACTGATACTGTAGTTAGGGGGAGAAGATTGAGGGACATGCAACCATACGGTGTACAGTCGAAATGATACACATCAAAACAAAATTTAACAACTTTTTAAACAGCCAAAGAACGCTGTTTAAGCCGGTTCCCTCTAACAACATTGTTTAAAATTTTGAACAACCAAGATCTTGGTTGTTCAAAATGTTAAACAATGTTGTTCGAGGGACCGGCTTAACAGCGTTTTTGGTTGTTTCAAAAGTTGTTTAATTTGGTTTTTGCTGTGTATGTAATAAACCATTGAGTCAGCTGTATTGCACTTTGAATTGTTTTATTCTTGTATGGACTTTGTACTTGTTAAGTTATTGTGCGGATTTGAATTTGAATATGCAAAATTGTATAAATAGCCACCAATATTTCTTTCCCCAAATAGACCTGGCAACATGCCCATATTTACTTTGTTAGATTTAATTTATAGGATGACAACCGAAGAAAACATGCGATTTACTTGTTTCGTGTTTCTGTTTGTTTATGGTGTGTGTTTGTTTGTTTGTTTGTTTGTTTGTTAGTTGGTATTGTTGGGGAAAATTGGGGGGGGGGGGGAGGCACTTGGGAAGAACCTGTTAAAAAAATGGTTAGTGTGTACTTATGAACAGCGTAGTGTGGTTTGTTATTATTTAAAATTGTAACAATAAAAGGTACCGTTGTATCGAAATGGGTTAATTGTTGCTATTTTTATATCCACCATTATTGTTAACTGCATATAAAAGACAAGATTAATCTGCTGTGATAATAATAGTCCAGACGTGTTTCTATTAGACTATATTTTTACTCTCGCTATTACTAGGTATGCTCAAATTAGTACTTCACTCGTTTTTTTGTATAATATTGCTTCATTTTGATTTGAATTACGCCAGCAGGAACATTTCTTACCTCGCATGTAGTGCAATATCTTGTATATGTTAATGCGAATTGGAAGCTGCACGATTAACTGCACTATGAATAGTTATAACTGTTCTCTGATATGTGCACCGAATGTTGTGTAAGACGTCCATGGTAAATTAAAAGTCAGATGACCTGGTAACGGGCGAAAATGCAAAGAGATATCAGCTTACTCACTGAACTAACTTTGTACACAGTTAAAATTACCCACTGGATGATTACAAATCCGAACACTTCAATCCTTAATGTCTTTCTGACGAAGTCCGGAGGGAGTCCGGAAATCCCAAACCTGTTATATGCTTCTATATATTGGTAATGCAAAATACAACGATGTCTGAGTGAACCGCTATGCTAGTTGTAAACAATTTGATTTAATTGATATCATAAAAAGGCTAATAACAGAATACGTCGAAATGTTTAACAATAATGCTCAATGTTCATTTAATTCATATTAAAATAACAACATATCTTCATTATGTACAAATAATCACATACAAGGCATACAACCATATCAAAATAATGACAATAAGATAATGAATAAATACAGACAATACTATGTCATGTTATAGACACGTAACATATCATAACCTAGTGGTGGAATAACATGTAGCCGTTGATATACAACAACACGACAAGAGAAGAAACAAAATTGTGGTGTCATCACTAAATTATAAGTTTGTGTCTTGTGTTCTTCAAAAAGAAAACAGAGGAGGAGGAAATCAGTAACGGGGTCATACCAGTATTCAATCCACTGGAACAATGACATTCATGAAATATTGCATTGTTAATATAGTGCTTTACCCTACTACAAAAGAAAAAAAACAGTACATGGGTTTGTAAAAAAGTATGGGTATGAGACAGTTTGTTTAAAATGTTTAGAGATTGTTATAGTATATTCATTGTATATACAAAATAATAGATCATCAATATTGGAGTTAACACGTCATTATGCAAAGAATGTATATGTTATATATATGTAATTATAGGTTGTTTATGGGTATAGATCAGTCCAATACAAATTGGTTTTTGAGTGAGCATCACGAATCAAACGTCGCATTTTTGAAATACGACACATTAAGCTGTAAGTCATAATTGCAGCATGCAGCACTTGACCTTTTTTGTCTAACTTGAATATATGCATGTAACTTGAAGAAATGGGTAGGTGTCAGAGTTATACTATAATACATCCAGGTAAAGTATGGTGTAACATTTTTTTTGAATAATTGTGAGGCCCCACATTTATTACAAATGTATGGATATGTTTATGGATAGTTCAGCCATTTCTGAACAAATTTTGACCAAATAAAGTTTATTCTGTCATTAAAATTGTATGCTCTTTCTTATTTGACACTCAGTTTTTCATTATCTCACAAAAAAAGTCTTTTTATTTGCTCATTTTCAATCATTCAAATATATAGTAATTTATGTTTGAATTCAAAAAAGTATTTTGTGTAGCGCCCTCTGTACAAAAACTCAACTATACCGTTACGTTTGAGAGATTGCCCAACACACTGCGACATAATAGTTGAGTTCCTGTAACCGAAATGAAATGAAAAACTGTGAAACATATTGTAAGTGTGTGAATCTGCACACTTGGAATAAATAATAATGTACATGTATAGTGATAGTTTACAGTGAGTTCAGGTCCTCTTGTTTTGGGGGTTTCGCTCATTATATAAAGTATGTATGTTCCTCTTAATCACTATAACCTCTGGTCTGGGAGGAGAGTGGTCGATAACATGGGGGTCTACTGGGCAAGCTAGTGTGAAGCGATTTATTTTCATAATTTGGTTTGGTTGTTTTTACTTTAGAAAGAGGGAATGGGTCCTGGGAAGGATTTTATGTTGTGTTTTAGGAGAGGGGATGATTTCTTGGGGGGGGGGGGACTATTTATGAGGTTCGATGCTAAATCAGGGTGTGGCATTTTCCTGGTTGTATATATTGGTCAACCAGAACCATGGGCATGCTGCCTATATAGTACGTGAGGAGGGTGTGCTTTTGTATGTTTATATAGCTCCTCAAACGTTAGAAGGCCCATGCATACAATTTGTATTCACCTGTTTTGAAAGGAAAGTCATGTGATTTAAAAGTGCCGATATTAATAGTTGGACCCAATTTGTATACACCCATATTTTGAATGGAGAAGACTCAAATCAATATTATAATAATATAGAAGTATCTTTGTATTGTGCTACTCTTTAGTCAGCTGAAGATGGTTTCTGGCAAATACTCGTTAACGTGTTCCATGCCTACGAACGTGACCTGTAGTCTACGGCAGACAGATATATTTTAAAGACTTTCTAGTCTCAGCGCTATCCGATCGTTTAAAGCGCCCTGCCATGTGAATCTCACAGAAATACTATGGGTGATTTCAAGTACAGTGTTAGAGGCTTGGTGTTAGTGTTATCTCAACAAGAACACCGGCCAAATCAGGCGTATGAATGTATTTCTGTCGAGTGTCGGCGTCAAGCTATCGATATGCTGGTGTTAGGCTAATTGATACTAATATCAGTATCGTCTTCAAATCTTTACGCTGGTGTAAGAGCTCAGATTAACAGCTTTTCTGACCCCCCTAAACACTAACACCAACACCAACACCAAACTTGAAGTGGCTCAAAATGGCAACGTAATCTGATTTCTTTCTTTGTGGACAACTGCCTATAGTAGGTTTTGTACACAAGATAATGCAAATTGTTCATTTTTTCATAATAGTCACACTTTTTCCATTCCCCAAACTCATGATTATGCTGTGTATAAATGTTGCCAATTTGAGAAACTCGTATAGATTATTTCCAAAGAGCCATAGTTGTCTTTTTTTCTTGACCGATCGTGCTCAAAACTTTCCAAGACTATTCATGCTCATTTAGTGTATTATAGCGCAAACAATGATTTTGGCCGGTTATCATTGTCCTTTATTTAACCTCCTAAATAAAACTTAATATGTGAAGCAGGCCCTGGGGCACGGTTCGCATGTTATACATGTATTACGCGCCATTGACAAGGACACACAATCAAGTTAGATAAAACAATATCCAATCGAATCTAATTACTTTTTCCGAAATCCCTCCCCCCAAAATGCTTGAATGTAATACGTTATAACTTTGCGGTTATCAAACCAAAAACATTACCAGAAGCAGACTAGAAACAATTATGCGATTACCAAACTGATTGTTAGAGGCTTCTTCATACATGCATATGTAACCCCCCCAAAAAGCAAGTTGAAAAGGTTACCCCGTACGAAATCCATTCGACCCAATTCCACTCGAGAGATCGTTCGAACGCTGATACCAGCCTTGGCAACAACAATTGTAGTAAGTCTGGGTAAAAAATGTTGTTAATGGCCCGGTCAGGATATCAACGGATCTCGGAAACGTATGAATAGACAATTTGCGAAATTAAATTATTCGGTGATGAAAAGATCGTCTCCATTGCTTCATGTACAAAAACATAGAACAACGTATATCACCGGACAAGGAACTGCGACATAGAAACGTATAGAACGGATTGGAAAATTTAGCTCCTCCGTTTGACATCCGTTTGCGCAATCCGTTGATATGTGACCGGGCTTATAAGCTTCTATTCTGACGTAAATCCTAAAATGGCCGGGTTCATTTGAGGTCTTTCTACGGCCGGGGGATGCATAATGGCTCCCATAAGATCATTGGTTTTAAAACAAAAAACAGTTTTCCATCTGGTCCCTAGTCTAGGTGACATCTTTTAAATATAATGTTATATTTATGACTGCAAACAACGTGGAGGGGACTGATTGTTGTTATCTTTTCTAGAAATTTAATTGAACAATAAGCCAAGAAGACTTGTAATGTAATTGTTGCAGATCTTTTGGTCCAATTTTAATCTACCTTGGCCTGCTTTTGTATTCCTTTTGGAAGCCGGTGTGTTATTTTATACACACACACACACACCACACACATACACACCCACACACACATACGCACGTACATACACACACACATATATACACATACATTTTTTTTTTAAATGATTTTTATTTCTCCAAATTAACATAACATTAACAATTGTATAAACATTTCAAATAGTAAAAAGTTTACATCTCAAGTGTACAAATCAAGTGTAATTCACAACAATTAAGAACAATGGAGATTTAACAAAAGATATAAAAAAGAAGTAAGACATGCTACTTCTCCCACCCACCCCCCTCCTCCCCCCCATCCCCCCTGCACACTCACCCCCCCCCCCCCCCCCAAGCCCCTGAAATCTGCTCACATTCAATTTAAAACAAAACAAAACACAAAACAAACAAAAATGTTTACAAAATAACATATTTAAATCAATACTTTTTAAATGTTACAAGCTCAAATTCTGCAATGCAAAACACTTTATTTTCTTCCTTTTTCCTCTTCCTCTTGTTAATATACAACTAACAAATGGGCTTCTTGTAATAGATTGCCTATCGCAATCAAGCACAATAGTTAGTTGTTTTTATATCACTCATCAATATCACGGATTGTGTTCATTTCATAGCAAAATAAGTGAAAATCTCTTTAATATTTCATCAAATCGCTTGTAAATTTTGATATAAAAATCAATCGACATTGACGAAGCCAGTATGAGCCTCCAGAAACATGGCGCATCTAATACGCTTAAAGTCATTGTTTACTTTGCACATACAATCACAAAGACGCAAAACTTGAGTGCGCACCAATGCGCTGGGCCAGTTGCGCACATTACGCAATGAATGCGTGCTAGCGCTTCCACGGATGTGCTTATTTGGCTGTCTTGGCGTTCTTCTTCCTTTGACCGAGATAAGTGTTAATTTGTATTAACAAGGGCAATCACGTGACTAGAGCGTGTGCGCAATAGAGTACTGCACAAATTTGTGATAGGCTTCTTGTGATAGGCAATCTATTACCTCGGTGGGGCTCAAAATGACTATTACCCTCAGCTACGCTTTGGGTAATAATCATTTTGAGCCCACCTCGGTAATAGATTTGACTATCACAAGAAGCCCATTCGTTAGTTTGTATACTAACAAGCCCGCGTCACAGTGATTGCGCGGGGGATTGCGCGTGTTGTCCAAAACTATCATTTGTCAAATTCAATGATAAAACGATCTAATGAGGGATATGATAAGCAAATAATTACCGTTGATGAAGGTGATGGGACAAAACTATCACTTCCGAGGGCGATCTGGATGTAGCTATCTTTCCGAAGCGAAGCTGAGGAAAGATAGCGTATACATTCAGATCGCCGAGGAAGTGATTAGTTTGCCATCGCCTGAAACCAAAAGGTGATTATTTGCTTTATATTCCACATCAATTATTTTGATCACAAACGACCCTATAACTAACACAAAGGGCTAACAAGTTTGGAATATTGAGCAATTGATCCGAGTCTTTTATTTTAATTTCGTCAATCCTGCACATGAACAAGATTTATGATTAAAAGTTAAAGACGCTTTATACCATTGTCTAATAAGCGTAGCCGCGCGCTACCTTTCTGCGCACTAACGCGCGCACGCGTATACTGCGCGCGAACAATTGAATATCTTACACAGTGCAACGCACTTTTACCGACTATCTAGTGAGTGCAACGCACGTTCACTACCCAAAATATCTACACAGTGTAATTCTTCTCCCATCAATGATGGGCGAAACTATATTTCATCAGGTGATTAACTTTTGACCAATCGTGGAGCAATATTCATAGTATGTGGAATATAATGCAAATTAACAAGACTTCTACACTAGAAAGATAATTACATAATATCACATACCGTAACATCCAGTATATATTTGTTAAAAACGGATTAGACCGTATATAACACAAAACTCAGCCATGTTGTTCTATAAAAGTATTATTCAAGCAAAATTTGATTATTGTGACGTTATATGGGGAAATTGTGGTAAGGGGCAGGTTAAACCGATTACAAAAATTACAAAATCGAGCATTACGTATTGTTCTGAATGTCGAGTGGATGTATTCTACACAGTTAGTTTATAATCAAACTGGAATAAGAACAATTGAGACAAGATTGAAAACTCGACTATTGTATGTGATGTATAAAAATATGTTATAATATGCTACCCCACCTAGTTTATGTCAGATTTTTACCTTTAAACGATCTCCTTATCATTTGAGAAATGCTTGTTTGAAACTTGAGATTCCTAAATGTTCAACCAATTTTAAGCATAGAAGTATGATTTATAGGGGAGCAAAACAGTGGAATTGTCTTTCTGATCAGGGACAAAATATCCTTAAATATAAATGCCTTTAAAAGTTTTCTTAAAACAGTAGAATAATTTGTATATTTTTCTTTCTTTTCTAAATTTTTTTTTCGTGTGTTTGTTTGTTTGTATGTTTGTTTGTTTGTTTGTTTTTTTTTGTTGTTTTTTTTTGTTGTTCGTTGTTTTTTTTTTTTAATACTAAATTGTGTAAAATATGTTGTTTTCTTATATTTGTAAATATGTAAATACTGTGTTTAATATTTTGTTATTTTGATGTATTGTTTTTATTTCAGGGACCGTCTGAAAAACAGTCTTTGGGCGAGTACGGTTCCCTGGTGAAATAAAAATGAAAATAAACATAAATAAATAAATAGGTAGTATCAATGCATTAAAAATAATAATAATAAAACAAAATAATTAAAAAAAAAAAAAATTATATAAATATCATAAATGTCATAAATCTTACACAAATAAAATATAAATATCATAAGTATCATAATCTTGACCAGACATAAAAAAAAACAGTGCATTCAATACAAAAAAAAACTTACAAGCAACATTTAATTGTTAAAGGTCGAGGAAAAGGAAACAAATTTACAATTAACTTGATACGCCCCTGCCCCCTACCACCCTACTTCCCCCCCCCCCAAAAAAAAAAAACACATACATGCACACACAAACACACACACACACACACACACACACTGGGCGTAAATCTGTTCGGAAAACACAATGCATTGGGGGGTCGAGCAATTGTTCACAAACCGTTTGTGAACAATTGCTCGACCCCCCAATGCATTGTGTTTTCCGGACAGATTTACGCTCAGTGCACACACACACATATGGTGATTTGCTCTGACGCCCACAACGCAACACACTTTTGTTTTGTTTTTGAAATGATCTCTCGATCTCGACCTATCTCTCTCGATCTCGAGATCCCTCGATCTCGATCTCGATCTTTCGATCTGGACCTCGATCTCTACCTCGATCTCTCGATCTCTCGACCTCGACCCTCGATCTCTATCTACTGTATCTATCTCTATCTCTATCTCTTTCTCGTTTTTTTAAGACACACCAGGCTCGGCAATAGGCTCAGAAAACACATGCATTGGGGGGGACGGGCATTGTTTGTGAACAATGCCCGCCCTCCCAACGCACCCCGCCTCCCGAAACGCCATCACCGCTCCTGCACCAAACAGTAACCATTTATTTCTTTTAAAATGAACAGTCCATCGATCTAAAAATCTAACAAAACTTATAGAGGGAAGTTGAGAAGAGGAAGAAAATTAACGTTCCATGTCCGCACACACGTCCGCACACATGTCTGCACGCACGCACACACAAACGCGCACTACATAAATGCACGTACACGTACATTGGTTGTGAAATGATGCTATACAGGGAAATGGGGAAGGTCAAGGACGGTTCAATAGAAAAAAGTAAATTACACACTAATATATAAACGCACAACACACTCACCAACACAAACAAACAGGAGAAACAAACATAGAGAATTGTCGTGCTACATAGTGATTATATTTCGTATACATTTAATGTTACACTAGCAAATTTCACAATTCTGTTAAACTACCATGCATCCTACCTTGCATAATGCTTCAAATATCTTATACGAATATAATTCAATACACAAAATAGATATTATTCTAACAAATCAGACTGCAATAAATCAAACAAAATATTTATCGATATTATTGGCGCTGATAACGGTTCGATTACAATATTTTGTTTGCACTTCAAACTCAAGAATTATGAATTGTTCTTTTTGTTTAGGGAACTACTCTGACTACCAGTAACATTGTCCAAATCCACGAAAGGACTCTAGCGGTTCTCTTCATACCTTGTTGTATTCGTATTAACAATATAAGCACGGTTTTCCAGATTTCCGCTTTCGTTAAAAAAGATATTTACAATGAAGGTGTTCGGATTTGTAATTGTCCACACTGGAAAGTTATAACTGTGTACAAAGTCAGTGCAATGAGTTAGTGAATATCGCTTTGCATTTCGCTCATTACTCGGGCAATAAAGCATACCATTTAATGTGAAATTTCACAGATTACAAAGCGGACAAATCAGATTACAACAATACTCATTGTATCAACCATGTTCATTCACTTTTTGCAGCATGACAACAACGTTACTAGATCCCTTTAAATGGGATATATAGTAACAAATCACCCCATTCATACTTAGCCTACGTCTAGCGCTGGCTTAAGCCAGTGCTAGACGCAAATACTACCCATATATCATACTTGGCATCAACATGGATAACGTAACGCGCAAGAATACAACAGTGTCTTGGACATGTCTATAGACAGCTTCTGGGCATGCGCACTGTGTTCATTATGACGTAATTGGTAAATGACGTAGTAACACCCCTATAGTGACAATGACTAAGCAAATTATGTGGCGAGCAAGACAGTAATGGCATAGCGCAACGTTCAGTGTTCCATTTTAAATACACCTTACGATAACAGTGGCTTAGCCTTGTCTAGCATCACGATAATGCCAGGCTAGGCTGAGCCAAGGCTGAGGCTAGACGAATTCCATTCATACGTGTGTCTTATGCATTGGCTTAAGCCAGCGCCGAGCTAGTGCTAGACACAATAATTAATGAGATGTGTGTTGACATGTGCACAACATGACGAAGGGGTTGATTACAATGTCTACTTCTGTGATCAGATATAACCATGAGTGATGTGTAAAAATCCATTGTAAATGATTATCATATGATCGAGTTATGAGCAAAAATGCAATATATACCTGATCTGAATCTTCAATCTTAATTAGAGAGCTTATCGCAATCGATTTATAAGCCACTTTTGTATCATCAATGAATTTATTATTTTATTATCGTATTTATTTTCAGTAATATCGCAATAATAGTCGTCGCCCGCGACTTTTAATTGGAATTTCTGTATTGGAACATATTTCAGTCCTTTTCTGATACGGATTTTGATCAGAACAAACGGTCAAGTTGATTTAATTGTTTCGAAATGAATGTTTCTTGAAATTCCTGCTATCATCTACTCTCGATAGTGAGACAATTATTTGTTGAAAGAGCCCTCTAAACCAAAAGTATCCTGCTTAGGCTTGTACTTACTGCTGATTTCTGTTGACAAAAAACACATCAATATTTTCCTTTTAATCACATTCATGCAGCACGCGTCGCGTGATCGGACTGATTTTGGGGGAGGCGGGTTGTGCAGCACACGGGTAATAATGAATTTTTATTTGTATTTTGTAAAGAATTCCACCTTGATTTTTTTTTTGGGGGGGGGGGGTGGGGGGGGCTGCTCCCCTTGGCTCCCCTTCCAGCGCTACGCCATGCGTTCATGTCATCTTCGTATCTTAAGTTATAATATAATCTACATATACATTCAAAATCAATGTGTATTATATTGATGTAATCACGCAACCCTATAAGTATTATTACACGTTAAATTAGAAAACATTCGATTACATATATAAATAACATATATATTGTATAAGCAAATCGTAAAAGCAACTTTAAACAAACACTGTCTGTGTGATACACAGTTTTTCTTTTCGGCGTTACGCAGTCGGGTCAACTAATTGTCTACTGGCAAATTAGCCCATATTGATAAAAACTGCACTAGAATAGAGTTTATTCTAGGATGATAGGCTTAATGGCCCGGTCAGATATCAACGGATAGCGGAAACGAATGCCCAACGAATAGAAAAATTTGCGAAATGAAATTATCCGGTGATGAAAGTCGTCTCCATTGATTTATGTACAAAACATAGAACAACGTACATCACCGGACAAGGAACGGGCTAAGAAACGCATACGAACGGAGACGAACGGATGGAAAATTTAGCTCTTCCTGTTTAACGTTCGTTTACGCAATCCGTTTGATTATGTGACGGCGGGCTATAAGCAGTAATGAAAACAAACAAAATCATTTCGAATAAAAGTAGCAATACAATGTTTATGCCTTACCAAAAGTAACCACAGTTAGTGACTAAAGAACTCAAATAGACTAAGAATCATAGTATAGGAGCTAGGCGGGGGAAGCGGCTGGGGGGGGGGGGGGGGGTGGGCTGCATCCCCCTTGGAGATAGAAACGGGCATATTCGGGGCAAAAACAAACGCCCACGATTCAGGCAAAGGCATGTCATATTTGGGGAAACATCATATTTGGGCTAAGCTCATTTAACATTCGGGCAAAAGCATAATAATTATCATATTCGGGGCATTTTCGGGCATACTCGTATCATATTCAAGCAAAATCATAACAAGTATATCGATACATTTTTTTTGTTGTTGCTTGAAAGGGTGAAAATGGGAAGATGGTATTCGGGTAAAAAGCCATTAGCCCCACTGAGATGAAAAAGTGCCCGTACGCCTATGCTTATAGAATGAAGCAAAGTAAAATGTGATTTTGATGACTATGTGCGCTTCTATATACGAAATGAGGTCAAGTAAGAGAAAGCTCATAAAGATTAGATACATGAAATGTCCAATATCAACGTATTAATCGGTTTCTATACATCGATAATTGAAAGGTAGAATGAAAGTGTCAAATTAAGAGCGCCAAATTCAGGTTAAAATATCACAAGTTAGGATTCAAGGAACCGCAAATTGACACACGACCTGAAAATCGAATTTCTTTTGATATAATTTTCTGTTGGAGGGCAAATGGCCTCAAATCGTCACTGGGGATTCCGTTCGTGGGAGCACGCTTGCTACGTCTAGATCTAGTCCGGTCCATGA
This sequence comes from Echinarachnius parma, assembly GCA_037951105.1. NCBI lineage: Eukaryota > Metazoa > Echinodermata > Echinoidea > Clypeasteroida > Echinarachniidae > Echinarachnius > Echinarachnius parma. The sequence continues at coordinate 3,079 of JBAMJV010013565.1, read as the reverse complement.
AAAAATGCAATTTCGATATATTGTTACGGGCAAATTGTAGATAGAAACACGCGATTAAAGTTCATTTTATGTGGATCTTTGGCGTGAACATTGTCTGCTGCAAGTTGTGCCAAAGAGATGCCCCAGACATCGATGATGCCGATGTATGGCCGGGGCCGCGCGATCTCAACATTTCACGCAACATCCACATCTGCACTTCTCGTGTACCAGTCGCTATATAAGACAGAGGTATGTAATGACATGAAGTGTGTCCGTGTGTTTGGGCTCTTGAAGAGCACCACATGCACGGGGGGTTCCTCTGGTGCAGACGATCGGCCCGCATCCAGGAATAGCCAGGATGCGCGTCCGGTAATACGTAACTGGTAGGTACGCGACGTGCGCCCAGAGCGATACGAACACTACCACATCACCCTTCCGTATCGATGCTGTCGATAAGGTGTTTCTCTTGCTGGAACTGAGATATGTTCGCCATTCCGAAAAGGTTCAACGGGAAGTAGTGGAATTGGTAGTTTAGGCGAATATTTTGCGAGATCATTGAGCCATGATTTGGATAGTACCAAGGTTTCGACGAATCAATAGTTTTGTATGCTTTGACCTGAAGATGCGCCAGCTGCCAGGAAAATAGGTGTCTGATTGTTGAATCGCCAATGTAATGTATTGTCTTGTTCGCCAGGCATTGAATCATGCTTTCCCTTGGTAGAGAACTCCTTAGTATAGCAGTAAGGAGAGAACCAAGCGGTTGTTCTGGTAAAAGCCAGCTACTGATGTTGTACTGAGGGTGCTGCGAATGTTACGCACGGAGGAAGACGTCTAATGGCGTCCAAATATCACCATTAATTTGGCGCGTGGACTGGCAATATGTTTCGTGTTCCCTGGAATGAGCCTGCTTCCTCTGTAACGAGAAACGTTGAAGAAGTTTAAAATATATTTCCAAATTCAACAAGAAATCGTCTATTGTAGATGTTTTAGTTGGTAACATTTGTAAAATCTAAATTCTCCACGACTTACATCGAAAAGAATGTGTCGATTTAGTCGTGGAGAGTTGATATTTACAAATGCACTAGGTAAACCTATTTAAAGTGTATCATTTCAATTATTATTTAGTTATGTTTGTGGATGTGGAATCAAAGTAGTAGATGGGCTGATTCATCCAGCACTAACCGTCAACCGTCTTCCTACATACCTAGGACACGCCGTCTTTAGAACTCTCGTCAAACTTCTGTATTTACTGATAATCAGCTCGAGGGAGCAGCGCAGACTAATCAGATAGCGCAACAGGGACAAGCGAAAACAGATCAGAAAGGCCAACAGGGAGGCAGCGAGGAAGGATCAGATAGCCTGACGGGGAGCAGCGAGGACGGATCAGATAGGCCAACGGGGAACAGCACAGACGGATCAGATATGCCAACGGATAACAGCGCAGACGGATCAGATAGGGCCAATTATGGGGAACAGCGCAGACGGATCAGATAGGCCAACGGATAACATCGCAGACGGATCAGAGAATACTACAAGGAGCTACGAAGACTGATCAATTATCTAGTTCAAGGACTGTTGTAGCTTCAGCAGACTGGTGAGAGATGAGCAGATTGATTGACCGGTACAATTCTGCAAGATTCGGGTGCAGCGTGGGTGGATTCCATCGGTGGAGAAGAATCGAGAGATCTACGTCAAACAGGTAGGCAATAATTATACTCCGACCAGATGGCTTTTATGGGAACGGGCTCGGCTTATCCTGACCGCGAAACGGTGTCGTAACCAGCCATCGAGCCTAGTGTATTGACAACATTCCGGAGAAGCCGGCTGTTGGCGTTTCCTGACTGTTGGGTTGATTCCACAAACATAGCTAAATAATAATTGAAATGATACACTTTTAAGAGGCATGGTGGAGAAGGGTAATTGGCGACGCTACTGTCGTTTAGTCTGTTGCATGGATGTAGTTCCCTTCGAACGTAGATGTACTCGATTCCGTCTGGTATCTGGTAGTTGGTAGCCGGTAGTTCGAATCCAATTTAGCTCTCGTCATTCTACCCGTTGGTTCCGGCCTCTGGCTGGAGTTTGAATCGATCAGTCTTCATAGGCGCCGGAAGTGGGGGAGGAAGGGGGGGGAAGTGGGGGGGGGGGGGGCAGGGGGGGCGGCCTCGACCCCCCCATCCAAAAAGTGGGGGGGGGGGGCAAAACGCGTTTTTTGCCCCACCCAAAAAAGCCCCCCCAACAACAAAAAAAAAAACGAAAAAGAAGAAAAGTGAGGGGAAAATAAAATGTATAAGCTATAAAGACTTGTTAATTCTAACGTTCAAAAACTAATTTATACATCCATTTTAAGTTTTCGCTGCGCGCTTTGCGCGCGAACAGATTATCTCAGTTTGTTGTATATAAACTTGCGTATGGTCTGGGGGTGAGTTCCCGTGTGACGTGCACCAAATTGCACCATTTCAAGTATATACATGCAAACATTTCTCCGTGGTGAGCGGGAGTACGTACCCCCTCCCAAACCCTCCCCCCCTCTGGCTCTGCCCCATAAGCCCCTCGGTCGCTTCGCTCCCTCTGCGGACTCATTCTTGGCTGTAGGCTATATTGTTCGATCATACATGTGGCATATGGTTTATGATGGAACTGTGTATGACACCTAAATGCACATGGGCGTCAACAGACGGGGGACGGGGGGACATGCCCCCCCCTCCCACTTTTTGCATAAGTGTATACATAATGAGGTTTGATTATTTATTAACCCTGACATACATGTATTATTGTGAAATTTCTGTCTCAGGTAATGCAACAAATCGCACAATTTCAAGTCCAAAAATGCAAAAGCTCCCTACCGTGGGAGGGGGACACCCCCCTCCCTCCCGCCGCTCAGTCACTTCGCTCCCTCGCAATGTCTCACTCTCAGCTCTGGCTCAAAGTTGGCCAACCCTGTGAGTGTGGTTGGGCATGATGCCCCTACACAACAAAATCGTGAGACCCCCCTTAGGTCTTTGCCCCCCCCCCCCCCCCCTAATCCAAAACTGCTTTCGGCGCGCCTGGCAATAACAACGACCATGACGACAGGTTGTTGATATCCCTAAACTTCTCACAC
>JBAMJV010013564.1:0-60782 GCA_037951105.1 Echinarachnius parma | reverse complement strand
CTACAACTTTATTCAAAACAATGAACATGAGTGCCCTGACAGTACATTTTGTATGCACAATGTGTTCGCATCGGTTGCATTTTTAGTAACTTTAGGTTTACGGAATGCATATATGAAGCAACAACAAATAAAAAAAACATTGTTCTAGTAATATTCTTGCATAAAGGCACATTTCTACAACAACTTTAAATCAAAGATAACAATTTATACCAAAAAGAACTCTGTTCAATATATACAAACATTAACAAAAATATACAAACACTTCATTCTTATTATGAGTTTATGAATGACTATTTCAATGAATCTGCTATTTCTCCATTTCTGCTGGTGTCTTTATATACTTTCCAAGTAAAGAAATGCATTATTATAAAGAAGCGAGACACAAAATTAACCTTTCTGCTCATTGGCAGTTTAATTAATTTTCTTAAAAGGACTACTCCGAAGCTATTAATATTTGAACATGCTGAAGTTCTGATACAAATGGTGATTTATACAATTAATGCTTGTTTAAGTGTAAAAGGCCAATTTATAAAAAATCAAAACAAAAACACCAAGACACTTTGCAAGTATACGTACTTGAGAGATAACATTTGTCCATTTATAACTCGGCACTAATTGTACATGGGTATTATTTCATTTGGAAATGCAGATATGAAATATAACTTGGACCATTGTGTACAAACTAGGAAAAACTTGGAATGTGGAATGATATAACTGAGTACTTAATTGTCAATATCACAAAGTGAAGGAATAGTCAGATATAGTACTTACAACTTATAAGTACCATTTTAAAAGACATCAAATTGAATATTCAACATACAGTCAAACCTGTGTATAGTGGCCACCTAGGCAAAGGGAACCATGAAAAATGACAACTGTAGACAGGCGACCTCTATAAACGGGTTCAATAATGTTACATGTTCCTCCCACTTTGGATGACCATTATAGGCAGGTTGGCTACTATAGACAGGTGGCCGCTAAGACAGGTTTGACTATAATTATAAACACTGTTGTACACTTCATTGTGACTTGCCCAGTACCTTACAATCCCTGTAGCAGCTTGCGAAAAAATCCTCACCGATACCGACGTCCTCTTCACCCTAAAACATGAGGGCATCGTCGTCATCATCACTGTCATCGTCTCTTCGCGTGTCGCTGCTTTTCTTTCTCCCAAATCTGTCTCGTGGGCTCTATTTACAATTCAAAGACATCATAACCAAGTAATAAGAATTATTGACTTATAAATCCTTTAATTGAATTATGCAAACCAAAAATGTTTAAAACCATTCAGGACAAGTTCCTACACTACTCTGACACACTGGATAGCGTTAACGGGGGCCAGAAAGAGAGCCAAATTATCAATCAGTTCGTATGCCTCTCTTTTCGGCAATTGCCTTCCTTGTCAGGCAATGTACGTTGTTCTATCCGGCGAAACGTTTTGTGCATGAAGTTATGGAGGCGACCTTCACCACCGGATAATTTGATTTCGCACATTTTCTATCCATCGGGCATCCTTTTACACTATCCGGTGATATGTGACAACACAAATAGATCTGCAGAACTTCTTTTGTTTGTTTTTTTTTGGGGGGGAGGGTGGGGGGAATGAATGAATAGATCATCCCTCATAAACAGAAAGGAAACCCTCACAGATCTACACCAGTGCTCCACCTGAACTTGTGAAAACATTGATAAATCACCTCATAATTTGAGCTATACAAATGTTTATAGTAATTTTGTTGATTTGTATCTTTTTCTGATGTCAATATGTTAGTAATACTGTATGAGACTGGTTGGTTTTATTCCTGAAAACAAAAAAGTCCTGAATGGGTTAAAACATAGTATGAGTTTGCATTGCTGGCAATTAGAATAATGCAAACTATTCATATTTCATATTTTATTTTTTATTATAGAATGAAATTGAAAATTGAATCTAAGCAACTGGAATTACTATTTGTGGAGTAAGTCCAGTTGCTTAGATTTAATTTTCACTTTTATGAACATACTCCTGGATGAATCATAATCTTTAATCTAGAATGCAGCATCAAAAGTGTAAACAGCAAACAAGGCCAACAAACTGCTTACATAATTTGATAGGGCTTGAGATATTATATAATTATACCCAAACTGCAAATTTTACATAATTATAACCAAAAGTGAAAAGTGAAAAGCATTTTTATGTAAGTTTTATTTTAATTAGTGATACCTCACAGCCAAAGTGTCAATATGAAGCCAAACACAGTATGAACATATTATGTTAAATTTGATAAACATATATAGTGACATGAAAAACATTTATAAATGTGAATGTGAGAATTGTTTAGCGATTAATAAATATGTGAATAAGTGGTGAAAAATTTGGCATTCACAATAAAAACAATTTACAAAGCACACTTCATGGAAAAATGGAAAAAAAAACAAGGTTGGTATTTTACACACTGATACAGGTAGATTAGTTATAGATAAACCCTAGAAAATGACCACACCAATGAACAGTTTGAAAGTAGCTTCAATATGAAACATTAAATGCATCTATTAAATTGTGAATATGAGAATTATTTCGAAAAAAAATTTGAAAAAAGTAGCTTTTCAAACATGAAAGGCGTCTGAAAACCGTGAACATGAGCATCATTTAGCGTTGAATATTAAAATCTTTGAAAAAGTGGTGAGAATTCAGGCATTTGAATTCACACAGCACACTTCATGGAAATTTTAAAAAGGCATTTAACATTTTGGTATTAATTAATAGATCAACTTGTGACGGTCAAACCCGGTGGGGTCTGTATTTTAACATTACATGCATTGCAAAGTTAATAAATTGGCGTTCTTGAAACTGGATTGGTCCATATATACCCATGCAGGTTTGACAGTAACGAGTCATACATTTAAATGAAAAGAGAAAACCGAAAAAGAGAAACCCTTTAAGAAGAGAGCCGAGCAAACATACATGTGTGTAAACAGGAGTGAAATGACGAAGAACATGGAAGAGTAGAGGGTGGTGGCAGTGGTTGGTGTTAGAATAACCCAAAGCGCTTGGATTTAGCCGGCTTCTGGCCAGAGGGTGCCGCAGACGGCTTCGGCTTGACAGTCACGACGATGTCGTCGTCGTCATCGTCGTCGTCTTCGCTAGACTCTTCCTCCGGGATGACCGGCTCGGAGAGGCCCCTGGTGGATTGTGGACGAGGCGGCCGCTGGATCTTGCCGGAGTAGTGTGGAGAGACACACGTGTGTTAGTTTAGAGGTTTGGACGGACAGTAGTAAAGGTGTGAGAAAAATAAGCGAGTTCATGGTTACGTTGCACGCATGCTCGAAAACCCTCTGATCCTATATCCGGCCGTTCAAGTGAGAATATTTTTGGTTTACAAATATTACCTGGCGTGTTAAGTGAAAGCATGTGGCGAATCACAAAATACTTGTACATCAAGTCATTCATGAAAAAAGTGATTAAAAGTGTTTGAAGTTATGAAGTCAAGGCACTGTAGCCCTCGCTATAGGCGTGGGTTGAAGGCCGGGTTATAGAGAGGGATGCTTGCCGGGCGGTATGCGGCCTCCCTAGGCTTAAAAAATAAGAGCAACAACACAGTTTTGGGGGGCGTGTAATTTTTAGATTCCCATGGCTTTATCATCAGTAAAAATATCTGGTTCCTAAAAATTTGACCCCAAAAAAGGCATTATTAGAAAATGTGATTTACAAAAATTGCATAGACAAAGCGCAAGTGCAACTGTGACACTCGTGCTCAATCGCTGATTTTATATTCTTATTTGACCCTACGACCCATGATGGCACACTAGTAGACAGTAACCGTGAACTGGCTTATTATCGTAGGTTGTTATGACTATAAATATATGTTATGAGTATACACACACACAAACACACACACTAGAAATGTTTGTAAAGTGTCAGGTAGTCACGGTTGGGTGCAAATCTTTCCAAGTAAAACTTATCTATGATATACCGTTGTTATTTAAATTCAAAATTTGACAAAATTTATGCACCCAACTGCTGTATAGAGGGGGATATTTTTTTTCAAATATAAAATAGTTTGAAATACAGTATAAATTGCGGTTGATTGTATGTGGGTGAATGTACTAATAGACCTTGGTTATCTTAGCTTTTCATTTTATCAATATGAACTTCAGCAAATATGCTATACATGTTTATGTAAAACATCGAAACTCCCATGTTTTTTGCAGTGCTCATAAGCAGTGAATTTGCATGTGATATTTTGATTTTTTTAAATAAAGATGATAAAAATGAATTGTTTGCAGTGAAATATGCGCGTGATTACAAAATGTGTACGGTATGCCTTTAGGCTTATGAAAATAACTACATTAGCAAAGTGGTGTCCAAAACATTTCCAATGGGTTTTGAATATATATGAATCAAGGCAACCTGTCAGAAATAAGAGGAAAGAGCTAGCAAACACTGCAAATGTTTCTATTTTTTTTATTTTTTAGAAATGGCTATGAGCAATGACTTTGTTCACACACAACTGACAATATGTGACCGGCTATAGCAAAACCTGGCACTTGTCGGTAATTCATGTTTTGAAGAAATGGGCATTTTATATAAGTTCACACAATGTGTGTATTAAAAAGACCTTTGATTTAAAAATTGAAACAATCATATCTTCACCAATTATTGACCAAATTGTTAGAACAACGCATCAAATGAACGCTTGTAATGATCAAGGCCTTTTCAATGGTATGAAAATATACATTTTGATTTTTACCGACAAGTGCAAGGTTTTGCTATACCCGATCACATATAATGAAAGCGTTATTCACACACACACATAAACCTTGTTTTTTTAAAATATATCAATCTAAACAAATTTCACGGCAATCGTTGTCACACTATTAAATACCCCCGAAAGAAGTAAATCCCATAACTCAATTGTTACGACAAACGATAGTATATATTGAAACATACAGAAAATGACCAGGATTATATAAATGAATATGAAAATGAGCAAAAAAAGTATTGAGCCTATCTAGAGGTCTTAAGTGCAAACTGTGGTTGCTCGTTTTCATTTTATAAGATAGTAATACAAAATAGTTTAGAGCACACACACTTTGGTTAGATCAATCTTCTTTTTTTTTAGTAACTGATAAAACAAAATTATGATAGTCCACCAAAGAAAGATTTCATTTAAAGAGATCTAGTAACTATGATGAAAATATTATGCAAAAACCATGAGTTGATAACATTTCTATTTCTGTGATTTTCTTAAATTTATACACAGTGAAATGATCCCAGGATTTGTTCAAAGTAAATCATAAATTTTTTAATAACAAAGAGATTATTATTTTGAAAAACCAAAGCTGGTTTCATACTTTATATGTGAGAGGAAAACGACCAGGCATGAAAGAACCACTAGAGGTGCATTTGAGTTTGGTCGATTCAGTCAAAAGCTACTAGATCCCTTTAAACTTCATTTACACTTCATACATGATTAAATGATTAATATTCAATGATTATACATACTTGTCTGCCCTTGCTTCCTGTGGGGTAGAAAGGAAGAAATTGAAACAAAGAGAAAATTCAATATCATTGTAGATACTATTTGAAGGTTCTCATGTAATGCACGTTATGAAAATTACCTTGTTATGTCAGGTATCTTGTTTTATCAGGGTAAAAATAAAGAATATATATATATAGAGTTTGGACCTGCAAAATTGCCTTGTTATAAGAGGGTTTTGTTATATTATCAGAGAGCTCGATCATTATTACAAGGTTTCACTGTATCAACATAATTCCAATTACAAATGGTCAAGAAACATTTTTCCTAAAAATATAAATTAATGTACAGGGACAGTTAAATAGCCTTCAACCTCTTGGTGTCAGTTTAGTTGTTTTGGAAAACTTGATCAATCTCGGTTAATAAGACTAAATCTCACCCGACTTGTATCACCTAACTGCATTTGGTACATGTGGGACTAAGGAGGCGGCCTCGCATCATCTAACTAATCACATATGTGGGACTAAGAAAGCTGAATCTTACCAGACTTGTTGCTCTGCTTGGACAATGAGCTGCGTTTGGAGGCCACTGAGATCACCAGAGAGTAACTCTCCTAACCTAGCTAGCTAAGCAGATGTGGGACTAAGGAGGCTACCTCATATTACCTAACTGTATTTGGTACATGTGGGACTAACCATGCTACCTAGCTCTACTCACCTAGCTAAGCACATATAGGACTGAGGAGGCTGAATCTTACCTGACTTGTTGCTCTGCTTGGACACAGAGCTGCGTTTGAAAGGCCACCGACATCACCAGAGAGTAACTCTCCTAACCTAGCTAAGCAGATGTGGGACTAAGGAGGCTACCTCATATTACCTAACTGTATTTGGTACATGTGGGACTAACCATGCTACCTAGCTCTACTCACCTAGCTAAGCACATATAGGACTGAGGAGGCTGAATCTTACCTGACTTGTTGCTCTGCTTGGACACAGAGCTGCGTTTGAAAGGCCACCGACATCACCAGAGAGTAACTCTCCTAACCTAGCTAAGCAGATGTGGGACTAAGGAGGCTACCTCATATTACCTAACTGTATTTGGTACATGTGGGACTAACCATGCTACCTAGCTCTACTCACCTAGCTAAGCACATATAGGACTGAGGAGGCTGAATCTTACCTGACTTGTTGCTCTGCTTGGACACAGAGCTGCGTTTGAAAGGCCACCGACATCACCAGAGAGTAACTCTCCTAACCTAGCTAAGCAGATGTGGGACTAACGAGGCTACCTCATATTACCTAACTGTATTTGGTACATGTGGGACTAACCGTGCTACCTAGCTCTACTCACCTAATGGGACTTATGAAACTAAATCTTACCCGACTTGTTGCTCTGCTTGGACACGGATCTGGGTTTAGAGGCCACAGACATCACCAGAGAGTAACTCTCCTAACCTAGCTAAGCAGATGTGGGACTAACGAGGCTACCTCATATTACCTAACTGTATTTGGTACATGTGGGACTAACCGTGCTACCTAGCTCTACTCACCTAATGGGACTTATGAAACTAAATCTTACCCGACTTGTTGCTCTGCTTGGACACTGAGCTGCGTTTGGAGGCCACCGACATCACCAGAGAGTAACTCTCCTAACCTATCTAAGCACATATGGGACTGAGGAGGCTGAATCTTACCCGACTTGTTGCTCTGCTTGGACACTGAGCTGCGTTTGGAGGCCACCGACATCACCAGAGAGTAACTCTCCTAACCTATCTAAGCACATATGGGACTGAGGAGGTTGAATCTTACCTGACTTGTTGCTCTGCTTGGACACTGAGCTGCGTTTGGAGGCCACTGACATCACCAGAGAGTAACTCTCCTAACCTAGCTAAGCACATATGGGACTGAGGAGGTTGAATCTTACCTGACTTGTTGCTCTGCTTGGACACTGAGCTGCGTTTGGAGGCCACCGACATCACCAGAGAGTCATCTGAATCATCGTCAGAATCCTGAGGCTTCTTGGAGGCTGCTAGCAACAAACAGCAAACAAACAAACAAACAACAATTGTTAACAATTAATTCAAACATATAGAGAAACTGACCAAGAATATATTGTGATTAAAAGTGAGCAAAGAAAAATGGGATTCCAACGGGATTCCAACCCGAGACCTCCGGATTGCTAGACCGGTGCTCTACCGACTGAGCTATAGAAAACCCTACGAAGCGATCCCTTGCATTTATCCCCAAGTTGATTTTAATCCGCTTCGGGTTTATGTCAGGTTTATAAAGCTTCTGACTACTTGAGCAATGATGAATCCTGGGGCTTCTTGGAGGCTGAAAGCAACAAACAGCAAACAAACAAACAAACAACAATTGTTAACAATTAATTCAAACATATAGAGAAACTGACCAAGAATATATTGTGATTAAAAGTGAGAAAGAAAAATGGGATTCCAACGGGATTCGAACCCGAGACCTCCGGATTGCTAGACCGGTGCTCTACCGACTGAGCTATAGAAAACCCTACGAAGCGATCCCTCGCATTTATCCCCAAGTTGATTTTAATCCGCTTCGGGTTTATGTCAGGTTTATAAAGCTTCTGACTACTTGAGCAATGAAGAATTAAGGGGTTTCTGGGAAGAACGCCGTCGTAGGGTTTTCTATAGCTCAGTCGGTAGAGCACCGGTCTAGCAATCCGGAGGTCTCGGGTTCGAATCCCGTTGGAATCCCATTTTTCTTTGCTCACTTTTAATAACAATTGTTAACATTTACAAAGAAATAATATACATCTTGATGTTTCTTAAAGGCTGTACAAGCAATGGATACAATTCTTTTCAGATACATAATCTAAATTTAAAGCTTTATGCATGTTGCTGTATTTTTTTGTTTTTTTTGTTTTTCATTTTTAGATTATGAGAACAAATGGATAAAGGACAAACAAAGAAAATATGGATAAATACTAATTGGTTGGTCTCATTCCTCATGGAAGTAGTTGGATCTTTGAAATGAATTGAATTTAGGCTTAGACTGCATTATTTGGCGAAGGAGAATAACTAGGTATACCTTTGCCATTGTGCAATGATCCCGCCTTGCTGGAGCCACCTTTGCTCGATGCTGGTCTAGGTCCCGTCATGAATCGGTCCAGCCCACTCTTGGTGGACCCTGCCTTGCTGGACTTACCACTTCGGTAGGACCTGGCACTCTCCGGCTCTGAGTCTGACTTATTTGAGCTGTGGATGGATATTAAGAAATGGAAAGACAGTTTTGTGAATATATTCTTGTATTTAAAAGGACTTTCATTGTTCAACCTCTGCTTTCTCGATGGGCTCCTCCTCAACAATAATCACATCTAACATGTTCAAAATTGAGAATCAAACATGTAAAACTATTGATCTATTTTGTGAACAAGAAATGTCAATATAATAAACATGAGGAAAATAAATAAATCAAATCAAATCAAATCAACTTACAATTTACTGAGCTGCTCCTTGCGTGACCTGTGACCCTTGTAAGTGGCCTGTATCCTCTGAGCAGCATCATCCATGTCACTATCATCATCGTCTTCCTCCCGCACCCTCTCGCTGGCCGCATCCGTGGTGGATGGAGAGAACGGCTCAGAGTTGAATCGGTCAAGAAGGTCCTTGCGCCCGTGGTGGCCGCGCATAGCTGCTTGGATGGTGGTAGCAGCCTACAATTCGGTAAAAGAAGGGGAAAATATAACACGCTTGTATTTGGAGCTTCTATAGCATCATTGCTATCTCCGGCATCTCCACATGAAGGGAGAGAAAAGCTCCGAGTTGAATCGGTCAAGAAGGTCCTTGCGCCCGTGGTGGCCACGCATCGCTGCTTGGGTGGTATTAATGGCAGCCTACATAGATAGAGTATGAGAAGGGTAAAGTTACATTAACATTGGAGGGGGGAAGAGCTACTTAATCACATGCTCCCTGTCAGTGTCCATAGTTGAATCAGGCAAGAAGGTCCATGCCCCCAAGGTGGCCACACATCGCTGCTTAGATGGTGGAGCCAACCTAGATTTGGGTAAAAGAAAAAGATGAGATAACTTTGTTTGTCGTATCATCGCTACCTTCCTCACCACATGTTCCCTGGCAGCTATCTTCATAGCGTCCAGAAAGAATGGCTTATGGATGAAGAAGTCTAGAAGGTCCTTGGGCCTGTGGTGGTTGCACATTGCTGACTGGATGGTGGTACCAGGTAGCACCCTAGCCCCCAAAATACTTGTGCTGGAGTCTTTGGGGAACGCATGTTATTCCAAAATTAAATCATCTTGAATGTGTTAATAAACAGGTTTGACTGTAAGGTCCTTGTGTATGGAGAAAGCATGTTATTTGAAAAGTGAAATAATCTTGAACAGGTTAACTCCTTCTAGTGCCAATGTCGCAAATGTGCACCACACAATGCACTTAATTTCCACTGAGCCGTTATATCCCTAGCAAGCTAGGAGTTAACATACAGGTTTGACAGTGTAAATTGTCTTGAATGGGTTACTATACAGGTTTAACTGTATAACCCCCGTTACGTGGCCCGATGTGAATAATCACTCACTTCATCCATATCACTGTCGCGATCCTGCTCCCGCTGCCTGTGAGCCCTCCAGTTCTTCTGCAGGGTGCGTGCCGACTGGTTCTTGCGAATCTGCTCCAGCTTCCGCTCCCTCTCCCTGGCCTCCTGCTCCTCCTCCCTCTGCCTCCTCTTGCTCGACGCCGAGCTGTTGGCTCTCGACCGGCGATCGCTGTGTACGCTCATGCGGTCGCTCTCGGCGTGCCTTTCGGAGTGCCGGTCATCGTGTTTGTTGCTGTGTCTGCGATCGCTCAGCCGATCACCGCTGCCGTGCCTCTCCGAGTGTTTGTCAGAATGCCTGTCGCTATGTCGGTCAGAGTGTTTGTCCGAGGGTCTCTCGCTGCGTCGGCTGTGGATGGACTCGCTGCTGGGGTGACGCTTGAGGTTGCCGTTCTGTCTCGGCGTCATCCCCTTCAGCTCGTCCTTGAGGACCTGGACCTCCTTCTGCAGGGCTTTGTTCTCATCCCTGGTCAAGTAAAGACAGAGAGGAAAGAGAAATAGTTCGAGAGTATGAGGGAGAGGGAAGAATTCAAATTCAAATTCAAGGGAGAGGATTACATAGAAACTTCCCATTTTGTTCTTGGAGTCTGGCAAATTAATAAATCAAGATAAATTTGTTTGAATATATTATAGGGAGATGTTTGGTTTTGATTGTCGAGATGCAAAAAAGATCTGTTCATTTTCAGGGAGCTCCTGCAAAATCATGGAGACTTGCCAGCTCTGGAAATAGACTAAGAATGTGACAAAGCTAGTGAAGTTTTTTTGATGAATATTGGCCCTTCTCTCTTGTAATACTCACTCCATCTGTGTGGAACAGATGGAGGGAGTAGTCCTGAAACGGCCCTTGTCCTCCCTGAGACAACTCAAATCTTTATCTTGTTGCATACTTAGCCCTATCATCTAGAAGAGACTCAAAATAGAACTTTATAAAAGCTAATGAGATTTCATGAATATTGGGCCTGCCCTCTTGCATTACTCACTCCATCTGTTCCACCTTAGTCCTGAAACGGCCCTTGTCCTCCCGGAGACGACTCACGTCCTTCTCCAGCCTAGCTTTCTCCTGCAGGAGCTCCGACTCCCTCTTGTCCAGCTGGTCAAGCCGGTCAGACAGCGTGCCGGTCAGGGGCAGCTTGCCTGGCGTGTCACCGTCCAGGTGCCGATCGTCGCGGAATCCCGTGCCCTCCACCTGGTCAACTCTCTGTATATCCAAGGTTTCCAAGACATGGTTAATAATATCCGCAATGGATTATATATTTACTATTAAGGTTAATAATAATGATAATGATAATAATACATAGCATTTATTCAGCGCAGTGTATGCAGGTACCCTGCAGATACAGAAGTGCATTATTATCCTCGGGTACAGTTCAAACCTGCATAATTATCTTGTATGCTATCTCAACTCCCTAGGGAGCATACTAGCCTGAGCTCCACTAAAAGGGCGCTGCAGGCTTATTAACACCCGACCAAGTACCCATTTATACTCCTGGATCTCTATCCAGCAGCAATGTGGATTAAATGCCATGAAGGACATAAATGCCGGAGCATCAGGTGATCTTTCATTTATAAATTTTTTTTTTATAAATTAGTTCTCTACAAACATTAATCACAATGGTTAATTCAAGAATGAGATGACGGCTTATATTTACCTTTTGCAAGGCCATGACAGTAGTTAGAAGTTCTTTTCTGTTCATGTCTTCAAAATCTGTGAGCGGAAGAACAATAAATTGTGAGTTAGTTGCAAACAGTTAATAACTTGGATGCTGCTTGTAAGTATCAGCTTCCATAGTGATGTAGATATATAGAGTAGTCTTGTGGTTGGACAATGTGAGATGGGAAGACTCTCATATCCTCCCTTCTCACATGGTGCAACCGCAAGCCAACTGTATACTCAATATCTTATATCACTTCAATTCAAAATAAGAAGTGTGGACAAGTCTGATGATTATAAAGGTCATGTATTATGCTTTGACAAATACCTCTTCAGATCAACATTTAGTTGTTCAAACTTACCCCTGCGGGACCTGTTCGATCTGGCCTGGCCATGATAATGTGAGCTCTCATACAAGGTTCTCTCCATGTCCTGTTTGAGTAGTTTTTTTCTCGCTTTTACAACCATTGAGTGCTATTAATCAGAGAATCACTTTATTTTCCTACAAAATTGACACCTCTACAGTAATTTCCTTGCGGAATGGCCAACTAAAACTGACCTCTTCGCGACCTGTCGGATCTGGCCTGGCCATTGTTAAACTGCGAGGTCTCATACAGGGTTCTCTCCAGGTCCTGTTTGAGTAGTTTGTTCTCACTCTGCAGCCGTTGGGTGTTCCTACAACGTCCCAATTGAGCAGTTTATTTTCCTACTACTTCATTGGTCTACAAATTACCTGAATGCAAACATAGGCAGGCAATATTGAGTTGTGAATACTCACCTCTTCGCGACCTGTCCGATCTGGCCTGGCCATTGTTAAACTGTGAGGTCTCATACAGGGTTCTCTCCAGGTCCTGTTTGAGTAGTTTGTTCTCACTCTGCAGCCGCTGTGTGTTCTCCGTCAGTCTCAGGATGGTCCCATTCAGAGCCTTCACCTTGGCTCCTGCATTCACATCCTTCTCCACTGGTCCAGATCTGGCAAGCCTGGGAAATAAGAAAACCAAATAATATTGTTATTTTTACATCCCATATGTACCATTAGAACAGAGTGTGTGTGTGTATATATGTTCCATACATGTACATTACAGTCATGCCTGTCTTAGCAGCCACCTGATTAAAACAGCCAACATGCCTTTAGCAGTAACTGACAGTGTTCCCCTGCAAAGACATACAATGTTGTGGAACCTGTCTATAGAGGTCACCTGTCTACAGTGGCCTCTTTTCTTGATTCCCTTGGATGGTCACTATACATAGGTTTGACCGTAGATAGTTAACAACACAATACTGAGAAGGTTATCTATTTTTTGTTTTGAAGTACAACAAAGATCAATGGTCCAAAGGCTTGAATCATATAGAACATGTTGATTAATATGTTGTTGCAATTCACTTGACCGCTGAGTCAATACTTACTTTCCAGTTTGATGGGTCAGCTGGTAACGCAGTCGTTGAACCTGTAAAAATAAAAGGCAAAAACAAATGTTTATGAGAAACAATAGGGCGCCTGATCTTCCGATCCTACTTATAATTCTAGCGGTTCTCACATACTTTGTATTACCAATAGAAGCATAGAACAGGTTTTGGTTATCAAAATTTCTCTTTCGTCATAAAGATCAGTTCATCTGTATGCAAAGTTAGTGCACTGAGTTAGCAAATATCACTTTGCATTTTTGCTCATTACTTGGTCTTATGACAATAAACCATTGAAATTATACACATCTCTCATTGGACGTATCAGATCACAGAACTACATATTCTATATACCCTTCATCAGTTTTTGCACATGTCAACAAAGTTACTAGATCCTTTTAATTGAGAATGAATACTGAAGCATGTTTCCTCCTAGATTACCTCTTGATAGAAGGACTCCATGGCAACCTTCATCTCCTCCATCCGTGTCCCCTTCATGTCATTCTTCAGCTTCCTACAGGACAAAGGGATTTGTACAAGATGTCAAAATACATAAATTAAAGGGCACATAAGTTTTATAAGATTTTTTCCAAACACTATATTTGAGACTCCAATCATACACCAATATCATTGTAAAATTCTTCTGAATGATGTCATTATTCCATTAAAAAAGGAACAATGTTTACCTAGAGAGAAAATGCAAATATTGATGTAAGATTTTATCACAAGTTGTTCAGGCGAACTTACTTTTGTCTACAATTGAATTTCAATATCAAATGCATTGGGCATATATTGGTTTTGAAACTCAGAATATCACTTATTGGAAAATGTTCACTCTACCAAATTTTGCCACAACAAGTAATCAATGCTCAAAATTAGCTTCGTGCCACCAAAAATACTTCATTGCACTGGCCCGAAAAGGCAACCAAATATAACAGAATTTGTAAAAAAATTCTTTGTTTAGGGCCACCATTTATTCAGATTTTGGGCCACTCCAATTAGAACAATCTTGTTTTGATTTGCCTGTCTGGGCCACAAGGCAATCAAGTTTTTTTCTAGCATTGACACAGTAGATGCCGTTTCCAAACTATTGTTTCATGAATAACTCACATTAGTTCTGCTTCCTTGTCCTTGAGGTTCATCTCCAGTTTGATGTTCCTTTGCTTCAAGCTGTTCACTTTCTGCATTGTTTATAAGATAAAGACACACATTTTAAACTTTAGATGAAAATATTTCCCTTTTTCCTTTACAAACTGTTTACTTTCTGAATCATACATACAGGATAAATATACATATTTTACCTAACATTAGAATATTTGGGGTTGTTGACTTTCTGCTTTATACATGGCAGAAGGAAAGTGGGAGAATGTAAAGTTATTTCCTTTCTTGCAGTAAAAAAAACAAAAAACATTTAACTTTGCTCGAAGGAGTTTATATTGCAATATAAACACGTAAAGGTAATCTAATAATGAACTTTCCCAATACTAGAAAGGTTCAACCTCATAACAAAATAATAAAAAGCCAACATACAAATGTAATGCTATTAAAATCAGTAAGTCTATCAAAAAGATCAGGGTACACCGAGTATTGCAAAAGTTTATTATATTTGTTTGTATTGTGTCAACTGATGCATTTCCTATATATATAATTGAACATTAGTATTCTTGCTATATAATATAATGCTTTTTCATCAATATGAATGTTACAATTATTATTGCATTTAATGTGCATCCGTTTTTGCATATAGTTATACAGTATGTTTACAATTTATATGTGTATTTTTAATGTATCTATGAATATTAGTATTGTACCATGGTCATTGTTGGTCTCCAGACCTTTGTTTCATGTTTGTATACACCGGAAATGAATAAATAAATAAATAAATAAATATATAAATAAATAAGTAAATAAATAAAAGAATACATACCGCTGCAGAGTCTGGTTGCCTGCTGTTTAGCGTCACTCTGAGATCACTCTGCAGAAAGATACATACAGAAAAGGTCAATAGGAGGTATTGAATAAAAGACAGAAACATTTAAAATCACAAAGAGCTTTCACAATTCACAGATTTTCCAAGTGATATTTGAAACTTCAGTCAGATACAATATCATTGAAAAAAGAACACTGAAATGTGGAAGCTCTAAGTGATTTGGGTTAAAAATGCATGCAGACATTAATGATGGAAAAAGATTCATGGCGTTGCATTCTGAACTCAATCTTGGATCATGCTTCCACTGAGTAGTAGTAGGAGTGACAAAGCTAATGAATCACTTCAAATAACTATTCCCTACTAGATATTGCAACCCCCATATTGTTAATACATAGTACTCCAGGTTCATGAATTTAATATGTTAATACCTTTGAAGGGTCGAGGAAGTCATCGATCTGTCTATCTTTCCTCACATTGTCATCCTCAAGTCTCTTGTTTTTGGCCTTCAGTAGATCACTCTCAGCCTTCAACGCATTGATTTGCTGTGGAATGAACAATGGAGAGAGCATGATTAATTAAAGTAATCATTAGATGTGATGAATTATGTGGAGGTGTTGACGATCGGATAAGCGCTTGACTTCTGATCTCGGGACCCGAGTTTGAACCAAATCGAGGCCCTGGCATTTTATGTCCTTCAGCAAGGCATTTAATCCACATTGTAATTCGTAATTTGTGGGGGGGGGGGGGGGGGGGGGGTGTACAAAGGAGACCATTGAGAGCAAATTAATTTACTGACCCAACCAGGCAACTACCAACAAAAAGTAATTCTGGAGCTCTGGTTAATGAAACAATGTCATGGTGGTAATGAAAATATAAGAGCCTAAAAGTTTTAAAACCAAATCAGGACAGGTCCACAAAATGATTGGGCTATGCTCTATGTAGAATGAATGCTATATAACAAAATCGAATAATCTTAAACAGGTTCATACCTTTTTGAGGTCTAGAATGTCATCGTACATTTCTTCCTGAGGTTTGTATGAAGGCACACCCTTGGCATTCCTATGAACGGGATCTTTAGGGAAAAAGGGAAAGAAAAAAAAAGAAGCTATAAATAAATGATACTTTAAATATTATCTTTAAAACATAAACAAAATGGCAAAGATGGCTTTTGAAAAAATGGAAACATGGGTGAGTACATTCAGTAAACATCCACGATTCCAAAAATGTATACATTTGCAAATCTTGATTAATTTTGAACAAAACACTCAATCAGAACAGTGTGAACCCCACTACAAACTTTTTTTAGCATCGCTTTTTTAGCAGCACTCTCCAATTAAACTCTCCATTAAAACTAGTGGTTGGTACTAGTTTTATGAATTATTTTCTCATGTTTTGATTTCAATTGTAAAATTATAATATTTTTGTTCTTTGCAACTGTAATGTATTATATATGTTGGAAATCAAAAATAAATAAATGAAATGAAATGAAAGCTATACCCGATGCAAACCCAAGGGGTAAGAATCAACATCAACTTAGGAATTATAAGAATTTCTACCTTAGTGGTCAGAGTACCCGTCGAGCAATACAGGGGTCTCAGGTTCGATTCCCACAGAACTGTGGAAGCTCACTTTTCTTTGCTCTTTTTCATTTATTACCTCCGCCAAGGAGGTTATGTTTTCGGTCCCGTTTGTTTGTTTGTTTGTTTGTTTGTTTGTTTGTTTGTTTGTTTGTTTGTTTGTTTGGCTAGTTTCAAATATATTTCTGGTCCATTTTCTCATATGTACAAAAAGCTGCAACACTATGAGCATGATCCCTCACATTTAACCTCAAGTTGGTTTCTTAAGTTTGAATTCATAAATTGTTTCAATACATCATAAAAACCTCTTGGAATTATTCCAGGATTGCAACATTCCCAGATTTCAGACTAGATTAGGAGCTAAAAATCTCTGATAAATGTAATTTCTTTATGGTGGAATTGCCCACAATTTACAATAAATATTCCCAGACTCCACTCACCGCTGACCACCGGCCGGTTCTTGGTGGTTTTCCTGGGAGGCATGTTGAGGACCGTCTCTCTCAGGTAGTCGCTGGTGCTGGAGAACGCTTGAGCTTTCTTGGGCGCACCAAAGTAGTTACTGCTTTTTGGACAACCAGTAAGACCTGAATAGTGAATGAACGTCACGATTTAGTGCCTGAAATGTTACCCCCTTGCCTACGGGAACCGTGTGGGCTATGTACAAAGTCTATGTGGATTACAGAATCTCAAAGGGAACGGGTTAACAATTAAAAATCCATTTGTACAGTTTAGAAATATTTCAAAACTTCAATTTCAAATTAGCTCAGTAAATGTTTAAAGTGGAAAAAGTTTAAATTTTGATTTGGTAAATTTTCTAGCCACGACTTATAAAGCACCTTTTAAGAAACTAACCTCCTTTTTCCAGTTTTGAGCCCGTCTATCCAGTCCTCCCTGGGCTATCTTCAGACCACTTTTCCTTAAATCTTCATTCAATTTTTTTAGAACAAAATAAGCTAATGCTAGAAATAAACTTTTTAGTAGCCCTAGGCCAGTGGGCTAGTGCCAATATCGAGCCTGGACTATTAAATAAAGCACTTTTTAGAATTTTTTGTTTAGAAACTGACCTCCTTTACCAGACTTGAGTCCGTCTACCCAGTACTCCCTGGCTGACTTGAGACCCGGTGTTGTGGCACTGCCTGGCCTGTTGGTCTTGCTCCTGTTCTTCTTACCCCCTGCCGAACCCAGGTATGGGCGATGCTAAAATAATTTGAACATTGAAGGTAATATTACAAAACTAGTGTATGATAAGTTTGTACAGTTAAATAGACTGTTTCACTCTTGGATGCTCTTCAATATCTGAGTATTCTACATTTAGTAGTTGTCGTACAATTACAAAGTCATCATACTCCCAATTAGATTATTCAAGAAGGAATATAATAACTATCCATAGATTGATAATCTTCTCCTTTTGCAAGACAAAATTCAAAAGTTGAGAGATAATTATCCTGTATGAAAGAAAATGTCAGAATTTACGAGGTAGTCTGAGAATATCAGGACTTGAAAATAATAGATGATGAAATAACAAGAAATTGTTACAATCAGCGTTTGGTACAATCAATTAATTAGTCCAGCAACTGTATACCCTTAAATTGTATTTTGTGTTTCACTCAATGTTCACAAACCAAATACTAAATTTATTTATGTTCAGCACAATCAAAGAAATTTGTTCAGATTTGTGATATATATAACAAGCTTTCCTGATATTGCAGTGCTAAACTCACAATAACATTAACACTGTATTAAATTATGATTTTTGGACTGCAATTTGTAAAAAGAAGACAATAACTTTATCTAATAGGGTTATAAAATTGATAAGCTGTTTATAAGAAAAGGAATATATTTGAGCCTGTCTTGAAGAAGAAAAAAAACTGTTCATAGAGAAAAAATTGAAACTTACGAGGCTTTTCTTGTCTGGAGCTTTTCTTCCCTTTTCCGGCTCTAGCCCGGGGGAAGACCCCCGACTGCTTGGTGTAGGTGGCGCGCTAACTTTCAGTTCGTCTTCAGAAATGTCAGACCGAAAAGAATCAATAGAGTAGTTGTCGTCCTGAAATTAGACGAGTGGAAAAACATTCTGAGACCAAGTGTCTGATGATCACACATAAAATAAACAAGACACATAAATATCATGGGCATGGCCATGGCAAGCCAAAGATAAGTCAGGCGATTATTCAGAACTTTGTTGTCGTTTGTATTTCTTCAAATGTTGGCCACCATCCACTCAAGCTCCCTGCTTATGATGATGGTTTGGTCTACTGCATTTATTTATTTTTATAATAATATACATAAATTATTGTCACATTAATTTATATTATGATTGTATAAGTATTCTAATTTCATTGTTTTCTTATTTATATGTATGGAAAAATGTTATTCGTAGATTTCATTTTGATTTTGTTAATAAATGCAGAAATAAATCTGCCTTAATTTGCTTAAAATTAAAAAAATTACACAGAAAATACAGGTATATTCACCAGACCTGCCAAACAGTATGAAGGTCTATCCTAACTTCGCGCACGAAAATTTACGATTTTTTCAAAGTGGCTTAGGATCAAGAAAATTACAGTAATCTCAATGAAACAATCATAAATTATCCTTCAAATTCTGAGGATTCGATTTATCTTCAACATTTTCATTTTAAACTCACAATTCGTGGTTATAATGTCCCGATTCCGTGACCATGTCATAAAGCAAGAACTTTTTCAACGAGTACGGTAGTCTCCATACTTCGCGCGTCAATACATAGGGCACCCTGCCATTGACTTAACACGTATCCCGTGTAGCAAACTGTAACACGCATTTCAATAGCAGTGTGATGATGCAAACATTTTGCGCGCATTAGCAGGTTAGCACGCGCAGCGTTGTCAAGCTATCTACGGAGATTGCGCGATCCGAATGTAAATTTGAAGGGTAGGTCGAATAAAGGAGCATTTTGCGCAGCCTTTCGATGACAACAAATGTTCTACTGGAACGATTTCCGTTTAATTTGCTTAATTCTTCCTCCACCAAAGTTGTGATTTACAAAAAGGACCACAAAAAGTGAGTATTTCTCCAGAAATATCGCTTTTTATTTGCTAATTTTTTGGTTGATGAGTAATTGATGTGTGCTCTTTCATTTGCCATTGAAAATTTCTGTTGCCGTGTCCGTGTTCTGGATCTGGATCTGGATGTAATACTCTGAAAAGCTCTATTAGAGCAACACTCAGAATTGTTGCATATCTCGCCTATGATGCATGATGCGCGAAGTTGGGATACGCCCGAAGCACTACGAACTATTGCCACGAACGGATGGCTTCCGGGTTTCGTCGAGCGAGCGACGCATTCATCTAATTACGTGACGTCACTACTACGGCAGCATCGGGCCGATTTTTATGAATGAAATGGATGCGCATGCGCACTAGCTTACCCCTACATCTGCGTGCGGTGTGTTTTACATCGGAAAAGTGCTCATTTTACCAGATTTTCAACTTGAAAACGTATTTAGGACAGCACCATTGGAGAAAGCAAGTTGACATCTGCCTAGTCGTGAACATTCAGGTGAGTAGCTGAAATATTTCCAACCAAATTTGAGGGTTTTTAGGGTGGCTAAGTGGCGAGATACAGCTCACTTCTACTGTGTTGTAGGACTAGGATAAACGTAATCTTGAAGATTTTAAGAACACTTTGATGGCACTTTTATTGGAAAAAAATTATCATTTATCAAACAAAACAGACTTTTAAAAAGGGGGGCCATATAACGGCACCCTCTTTCAATGTGATTTTTTGGCGGAGTGAAATGCAAATCGCCATTACGGGATAATTACGATCGCAGTCGGCAAATAAGGTATGGCATTGTTTTCATCTTCATTTGAAGTTCATTCTTGACAAATTTTGTGGCTTCTTCAAAGATATTTTGTCAGATATCGGTTGTTAAACATTAGGGGGGCCATATTCGGACACCGCATCATACAGGGTGAATGGGGAATAGTTCGTAGTGCGAACTGCGAAGTTAAGAGACCTGTCCATACAAACATATGCCAGATGGTGGACCTGAAGTCGAAGAATAAGAAGAACTTTTCAAGTTTTAACAGACTCACTAACTCAGATATGTCACTGTCAGATGGAAATTCTAAAAATAAAATTAGTAAAAATTAATGATTGATGATCTTGCAGTTGCAGTTTGCTGCGATTATTTACTAAATTCTAAAATTATATAAAAATTTAAAATAGATTAATTATCAATAATGCACTGCCTGGATATGTATTTCATCTCTTGTTGTGTTCCATTTAATATAAGCCCAATACATATCGAAAATATTACAATAACTTCCAGAGCTGAGTTCTTAGCGCCAGTCATTTGATTTTGATTTATAAAATATTAATTCAGTCTTGGGCACGGTCATGCAACACCATTTAACACGTATGGGACTACCCATCACAGGAAATCCGATTTAAATATGGTCAGCTTTAACGAGTCATTGAAGCTTCTTCGTGATATCAAACGCAGCTTAAATAGTCACAATCATCCAGACATAATATACAAGAAAGAAAATGTTGCACCTGAAATGTCACTTCATTAATTTATTTACCAATAACTTACCTCAAAATCGTGTATCGTTGGCATGGTTACAAATCGCGATAAATTAAAATTGCATCCATTTCTCTGCAAATTTTGCCACTGAACGCAGCCAAAAGACACCAAGGTGAAGCTAGCGACCAAACTTAGCAGCCAAACTCAGCAGCCAAAACCAGCAGCCAAACTATCGATACCGATCATTTGGTGTTGTAACGCCAATGTGAACGCGCTCGATCTTGCTTCTGCGTGCGATACGGTGCCATCATGACTCCAACAGTACGTACTCGTTCCAACTGTGCACACAAACACATACACACATTATACTGTGCGTTTAGGTCGCACGTACCCTAATTTTCAGCCGCCTCGACTTTATTTTGCAAAGTGGCAGAGGAAAGATGACGTAATTTTGTTCAGTAAAAAAAAATCAAAAACAATACTTACGTTCTTATAATCTGTAGTTTTATGCTGGATTTGGCATTAAAGGGGTAGTACAGTTTTGGTAAGGCTGAACTTTAGTAACTAAAACCTGCACAGTAACATTATATACTAATATTTGTAACCCCACCATCTGCTCGAAATGTATACAAACATACAAACGACAAAGTAAAAAGCCTGTTATCATTCAAACAGCGCCATTAAAACACAAGAGGGTGCTCTCTAAAACGGCATTGGTTTCAACCATTTTTCATACAAAATTATGCAGTGTTTTGTTGAAATATTGATTAAAGGGATAGTTGAGTTCTGGTAAGGAGAGTACACTTTTAGTGAAACTGAATTTTAGTAACCAAAACCTGCATCATTACATTACAAACTAATAGTTATAACTAGAAAGGAACACAAAATTACAAATGACGTAGTAAAGATCATGTTATCATTCAAAAAGAGCCGTTAAAACGTAAGAGGGTGCTCTCTAAACACTCATCGGTTTCAACCATTTTGAATAAAATATTGTGCATGTGATGCTTTGTTGAAATAGTGATTAGATAGAGAAATAACCAACAACTATTTAAATACCTATTTTGTAACTTTTTGAAAAGAGGAAGCATTTTAAAAAAATTTTAACGGCTGGTTCAAAATTCTCTAATAAACCCGGGGCCCCGGGTTTATTACAAATTGTTATATTTATGGATATTTCAGCCGTTTCTGAACCGATTTTGATCAAACAAAGATGATTTTATTGTTTAAATATTATGCTCTTTCAAATTTTACACTCAGTTTTTCATTACCTCACAAACCAATTAAGTAGTCTAGCGCCCTCTCTACCAAAACTCAACTTTCCCTTTAAATAGAGAGATCATCAACAACTATTTAAAAACCGCTTTCGAATTTTTTTCAAAAAGTGTAAGCATTTTTCTTATTTTTTTTCAAAAATCATCGTATTCATTTGGGGCACAAATAAATACAATTGGATATATTTATTGATATTTCAGCCATTTCTGAACCGATTTTGACCAAATAAAGTTTATTCTATACTAAAAGTGCATGTTCTTTTAAATTTGACACTCAGTTTTTCATCACCTCATGGAAACATTGTGTTATTCAGCGCCCTCTCTACCAAACTGAACTGCTATCTTTCATAATAAGCCCAAAGTCTGGACAAATCTGGTTAATAATAACTTTTGTTCATTATTAAGCATTCATATGTATATTCTTCGTTCAAGGCTCATTCTATGAATGTTCCGCTGCATCATTAAACAAAACAAATTACATTATATCAAAAAATTAGAAAACTTCATGCAATTGATTTAATTTTATGCATAGTATAATGACTTTGCGTCATTCCCTTTACATTTCAACATCTTTATCTTGGGTTAGTGCTACAAGATGTCCCCATCCAGATCTCTGAATTATATAATAATAAACAAATACAGCAATTTTCAAGTCAAAATATTAAACTATAGCTGGGCGGCGATGGTTTAAAGGACGCCCTGCATGGTCTGAAAATATATATAATGGAATGCACGCTATATGTGTCATTCCCTATAAATTTCAACATCTTTATCTTGGGTTGCTACAAGATGTCCCCATCCAGATCTCTGTATTATATAATAACCAACAAATACAGCAATTTTCAAGTCAAAATATGAAACTATAGTTGGGTGGCGACGGTTTAAAGGACGCCATGCACGGTCTGAAGGAAATTTCATACTATATGACATTATGCGTCATTCCCTTTAAATTTCAACATCTTTATCTCAGGTTGCTACAAGATGTCCCCATCCAGATCTCTGAATTATATAATAATCAACAAATACAGCAAATTTCAAGTCAAAATATTAAACTATAGTTGGGCGGCGATGGTTTAAAGGACGCCCAGCATTGTCTGAAAATATATATAATGGAATGCACGCTATATGACTATATGTGTCATTCCCTTTAAATTTCAACATCTTTATCTCGGGTTGCTACAAGATGTCCCCAGCCAGATCTCTGTAGTATATAATAATCAACAAATACAGCAAATTTCAAGTCAAAATATTAAAGTATAGTCGGGCGCCGCTGGTTTAAAGGACGCCCTGCACGGCCTGAAAGCATTCATACAGGAATTGCATGCGTCATTCCCTTTAAATTTCAACATCTTTATCTTGGGTTGCTACAAGATGTCCCCATCCAGATCTCCGTATTATATAATAATCAACAAATACAGTAATTTTCAAGTCAAAATATTAAAGTATAGTTGGGCGCCGATGGTTTAAAGGACACCCCGCTGAAAGCATTCATACAGGAATGCACACTATATGAATATATGCGTCATTCCCTTTAAATTTCAACATCTTTATCTCGGGTTGCTACAAGATGTCCCCATCCAGATCTCTGTATTATATAATAATCAACAAATACAGCAATTTTCAAGTCAAAATATTAAACTATAGTTTGACGCCAATGGTTTAAAGGACGCCCTGCACGGCCTGAAAGCATTCATACAGGAATGCATGCTATATGACAATATGCTTCATTCCCTTTAAAGTTCAACATCTTTATCTCGGGTTGCTACAAGATGTCCCCATCCAGATCTCTGTATTATATAATAATCAACAAATACAGCAAATTTCAGGTCAAAATATTAAACTATAGTTGGGCGGCGACGGTTTAAAGGACGCCCTGCATGGTCCGAAAGCATATATACAGGAATGCACGCTATATGACTATATGCGTCATTCCCTTTAAATTTCAACATCTTTATCTTGGGTTGCTACAAGATGTCCCCATCCAAATCTCTGTACTATATAATAATCAACAAATACAGCAATTTTCAAGTCAAAATATTAAACTATAGTTGGGTGGCGACGGTTTAAAGGACGCCATGCACGGCCTGAAGGCATTCATACAGCAAATTTCATACTATATGACTATATGCGTCATTCCTTTAAATTTCAACATCTTTATCTCGAGTTGCTACAAGATGTCCCCATCCAGATCTCTGTATTATATAATAATCAACAAATACAGCAATGTTCAAGTAAAAATATTAAAGTATAGTTGGGCGCCGATGGTTTAAAGGACACCCCGCACGGCCTGAAAGCATTTATACAGGAATGCATACTATATGAATATATGCGTCATTCCCTTTAAATTTCAACATCTTTATCTCGAGTTGCTACAAGATGTCCCCATCCAGACCTCTGTATTATATAATAATCAACAAATACAGCAAATTTCAAGTCAAAATATTAAACTATAGTTGGGCGCCGATGGTTTAAAGGACACCCCGCACGGCCTGAAAGCATTTATACAGGAATGCATACTATATGAATATATGCGTCATTCCCTTTAAATTTCAACATCTTTATCTCGAGTTGCTACAAGATGTCCCCATCCAGATCTCTGTATTATATAATGACAAACAAATACAGCAATTTTCAAGTCAAAATATTAAACTATAGTTGGGCGCCGCTGGTTT
Organism: Echinarachnius parma; assembly: GCA_037951105.1. Classification (NCBI taxonomy): domain Eukaryota; kingdom Metazoa; phylum Echinodermata; class Echinoidea; order Clypeasteroida; family Echinarachniidae; genus Echinarachnius; species Echinarachnius parma. The sequence continues at coordinate 35,731 of JBAMJV010013564.1, read as the reverse complement.
AAAGAACGCCCTGCACGGCCTGAAAGCATTCATACAGGAATGCATGCTACATGACTATATGCGTCATTCCTTTAAATTTCAACATCTTTATCTCGAGTTGCTACAAGATGTCCCCATCCAGACCTCTGTATTATATAATAATCAACAAATACAGCAATTTTCAAGTCAAAATATTAAACTATAGTTTGACGCCGATGGTTTAAAGGACGCCCTACACGGCCTGAAAGCATTCATACAGGAATGCATGCTATATGACAATATGCTTCATTCCCTTTAAAGTTCAACATCTTTATCTCGGGTTGCTACAAGATGTCCCCACCCAGATCTCTGTATTATATAATAATCAACAAATACAGCAAATTTCAAGTCAAAATATTAAACTATAGTTCGGCGGCGACGGTTTAAAGGACGCCCTGCATGGTCCGAAAGCATATATACAGGAATGCACGCTATATGACTATATGCTCCATTCCCTTTAAATTTCAACATCTTTATCTTGGGTTGCTACAAGATGTCCCCACCCAGATCTCTGTATTATATAATAATCAACAAATACAGCAAATTTCAAGTCAAAATATTAAACTATAGTTCGGCGGCGACGGTTTAAAGGACGCCCTGCATGGTCCGAAAGCATATATACAGGAATGCACGCTATATGACTATATGCTCCATTCCCTTTAAATTTCAACATCTTTATCTTGGGTTGCTACAAGATGTCCCCATCCAAATCTCTGTACTATATAATAATCAACAAATACAGCAATTTTCAAGTCAAAATATTAAACTATAGTTGGGTGGCGACGGTTTAAAGGACGCCATGCACGGCCTGAAGGCATTCATACAGGAAATTTCATACTATATGACTATATGCGTCATTCCTTTAAATTTCAACATCTTTATCTCGAGTTGCTACAAGATGTCCCCATCCAGATCTCTGTATTATATAATAATCAACAAATACAGCAATGTTCAAGTAAAAATATTAAAGTATAGTTGGGCGCCGATGGTTTAAAGGACACCCCGCACGGCCTGAAAGCATTTATACAGGAATGCATACTATATGAATATATGCGTCATTCCCTTTAAATTTCAACATCTTTATCTCGAGTTGCTACAAGATGTCCCCATCCAGATCTCTGTATTATATAATGACAAACAAATACAGCAATTTTCAAGTCAAAATATTAAACTATAGTTGGGCGCCGCTGGTTTAAAGAACGCCCTGCACGGCCTGAAAGCATTCATACAGGAATGCATGCTATATGACTATATGCGTCATTCCTTTAAATTTCAACATCTTTATCTCTAGTTGCTACAAGATGTCCCCATCCAGACCTCTGTATTATATAATAATCAACAAATACAGCAATTTTCAAGTCAAAATATTGAACTATAGTTTGACGCCGATGGTTTAAAGGACGCCCTACACGGCCTGAAAGCATTCATACAGGAATGCATGCTATATGACAATATGCTTCATTCCCTTTAAAGTTCAACATCTTTATCTCGGGTTGCTACAAGATGTCCCCACCCAGATCTCTGTATTATATAATAATCAACAAATACAGCAAATTTCAAGTCAAAATATTAAACTATAGTTCGGCGGCGACGGTTTAAAGGACGCCCTGCATGGTCCGAAAGCATATATACAGGAATGCACGCTATATGACTATATGCTCCATTCCCTTTAAATTTCAACATCTTTATCTTGGGTTGCTACAAGATGTCCCCATCCAAATCTCTGTACTATATAATAATCAACAAATACAGCAATTTTCAAGTCAAAATATTAAACTATAGTTGGGTGGCGACGGTTTAAAGGACGCCATGCACGGCCTGAAGGCATTCATACAGGGAATTTCATACTATATGACTATATGCGTCATTCCTTTAAATTTCAACATCTTTATCTCGAGTTGCTACAAGATGTCCCCATCCAGATCTCTGTATTATATAATAATCAACAAATACAGCAATGTTCAAGTAAAAATATTAAAGTATAGTTGGGCGCCGATGGATTAAAGGACACCCCGCACGGCCTGAAAGCATTTATACAGGAATGCATACTATATGAATATATGCGTCATTCCCTTTAAATTTCAACATCTTTATCTCGAGTTGCTACAAGATGTCCCCATCCAGATCTCTGTATTATATAATGACAAACAAATACAGCAATTTTCAAGTCAAAATATTAAACTATAGTTGGGCGCCGCTGGTTTAAAGAACGCCCTGCACGGCCTGAAAGCATTCATACAGGAATGCATGCATATATGACTATATGCGTCATTCCTTTAAATTTCAACATCTTTATCTCGAGTTGCTACAAGATGTCCCCATCCAGACCTCTGTATTATATAATAATCAACAAATACAGCAATTTTCAAGTCAAAATATTAAACTATAGTTTGACGCCGATGGTTTAAAGGACGCCCTACACGGCCTGAAAGCATTCATACAGGAATGCATGCTATATGACAATATGCTTCATTCCCTTTAAAGTTCAACATCTTTATCTCGGGTTGCTACAAGATGTCCCCACCCAGATCTCTGTATTATATAATAATCAACAAATACAGCAAATTTCAAGTCAAAATATTAAACTATAGTTCGGCGGCGACGGTTTAAAGGACGCCCTGCATGGTCCGAAAGCATATATACAGGAATGCACGCTATATGACTATATGCTCCATTCCCTTTAAATTTCAACATCTTTATCTTGGGTTGCTACAAGATGTACCCAACCAATTCTCTGTACTATATAATAATCAACAAATACAGCAATTTTCAAGTCAAAATATTAAACTATAGTTGGGTGGCGACGGTTTAAAGGACGCCATGCACGGCCTGAAGGCATTCATACAGGAAATTTCATACTATATGACTATATGCGTCATTCCTTTAAATTTCAACATCTTTATCTCGAGTTGCTACAAGATGTCCCCATCCAGATCTCTGTATTATATAATAATCAACAAATACAGCAAATTTCAAGTCAAAATATTAAAGTATAGTCGGGCGCCGACGGTTTAAAGGACGCCCTGCACGGTCTGAAAGAATCCATATACAAGAATGCACATATAGTCTATGCGTCATTCCCTTTAAATTTCAACATCTTTATCTCGAGTTGCTACAAGATGTCCCCATCCAGATCTCTGTATTATATAATAACCAACAAATACAGCAATTTTCAAGTCAAAATATTAAACTATAGTTGGGCGCCGCTGGTTTAAAGGACGCCCTGCACGGCCTGAAAGCATTAATACAGGAATGCATGCTATATGACTATATGCGTCATTCCCTTTAAATTTCAACATCTTTATCTCAGGTTGCTACAAGATGTCCCCATCCAAATCTCTGTATTATATAATAATCAACAAATGCAGCAAATTTCAAGTCTAAATATTAAAGTATAGTCGGGCGCCGACGGTTTAAAGGACGCCCTGCACGGTCTGAAAGCATCCATATACAAGAATGCACACTATAGACTATGCGTCATTCCCTTTAAATTTCAACATCTTTATCTCGGGTTGCTACAAGATGTCCCCATCCAGATCTCTGTATTATATTATAACCAACAAATACAGCAAATTTCAAGTCAAAATATTAAAGTATAGTTGGGCGGTGACGGTTTAAAGGACGCCCTACACGGCCTGAAAGCATTCATACAGGAATGCATGCTATATGACAATATGCTTCATTCCCTTTAAAGTTCAACATCTTTATCTTGGGTTGCTACAAGATGTCCCCATCCAGATCTCTATATTATATAAATAATCAACAAATACAGCAATTTTCAAGTCAAAATATTAAACTATAGTTGGGCGGCGACGGTTTAAAGGACGCCCTGCACGGCATGAAAGCATTCATACAGGAATGCATACTATATGAATGTATGCGTCATTCCCTTTAAATTTCAACATCTTTATCTTGGGTTGCTACACGATGTCCCCATCCAGATCTTTGTATTATATAATAACCAACAAATACAGCAAATTTCAAGTCAAAATATTAAAGTATAGTTGGGCGCCGCTGGTTTAAAGGATGCCCTGTACGGTCTTAAAGCATCCATATACAAGAATGCACACTATAGACTATGCGTCATTCCCTTTAAATTTCAACATCTTTATCTCGGGTTGCTACAAGATGTCCCCATCCAGATCTCTGTATTATATAATAATCAACAAATACAGCAAATTTCAAGTCAAAATATTAAACTATATTTGGGCGGTGACGGTTTAAAGGACGCCCTGCATGGTCCGAAAGCATATATACAGGAATGCACGCTATATGACTATATACGTCATTCCCTTTAAATTTCAACATCTTTATCTTGGGTTGCTACAAGATGTCCCCATCCAAATCTCTGTACTATATAATAATCAACAAATACAGCAATTTTCAAGTCAAACTATGAAAATATAGTTGGGCGGCGATGGTTTAAAGGACGCCCTGTGGATACCCTGTGGACATATGAGATAACAACAATATACATTGCATCAACCATTCATTACTTTTTGCACATATCAACAAAGTTACTAGATCCCTTTAAAGGGATAGTTGAGTATTGGTCAAACTTAACTTTAGTTACCAAAACTTGCACCATTACGGTACAAAGTAATAGTTATAACTTCACCATGCTCGAAAAGTATAACTAATGAATTACTAACGACTAAGTAAAACCCCTGTTATTCAAAAAGAGCCGTTACAACTAATAAAGAGTGCGCTATACTAAACATATTATTGGCTTTAGCCTTTTTGATACAACATTGTGCATTTAATTTAATTTTTTTTTCTAAAAAGTCTAAAATATCGCCCGGTGATTGCCGGTGAAAAACATTTTGAAAAAAATATATCAATGGATATTTCAGCCGTTTCTGAACCGATTTTGATCAAATAAAGTTTATTCTGTCTTTAAAAGTGTATGTTCTTTCGAATTTGACAGTCGCGTTTTCATTATCTCACAACGAATATCGAGGGGAACTTCAGGAAATAACAATACTCAACACTACCTTTATAAATGGACACTTAATAGTCTTAAGGCAGTTTTACACACTATATATACGTGCGTTAGATACGAGTATGGTATGCGTCTATCTCGTTAATGAGCATAATCTTCACATTGTTTGCTACGATTTGTCCCCACTGTTATTGCTATATTATATAATTACCCCCACCACCCCCACTTCTCAAAACAGATATTCGCCACTGACAGATCATGAGCAATTATATAAATGTTTAATTATTTTAGACAATTTAAACACATAAAATTGAGTTATGTGGAGAGATGGGAATAAGGGAAATCCCGGGGGAGATGGGGTCGCATTTTTCTTCTCTACCTCTTTCTCCTTTTCTTCCTTGGAGATATGATTATTCTTTATTACAGATCAGTTCTCTTGAGTTGTTTTGGTAAGAGTTATCTGTTATTTATTTTTCTATTTTGTCCTCCTAATTTTAGGAAAAGAGATAAGTAGAATTTTTTTCTGCAGCCAATTTCTAATATTTTCCTTTACAAACATTCAAAAACAAAAATCAAAATCAAGTTCATACTAAAATGCCAGGTATACACTATACACATACACAGTCTAAAAAAATACATACATAAGTCCCCTTCACACGTACATGACCTACTTATGATGTACAGGATATTTAAATGTTCTTGATTTTCTATGAAGAAAACTCACACATTGGAAAAAACATCTACAAACACAGGAGTCAAACAAATCGCATAAATAACACATCACTCAAATCAAACAAATTGCACACCTTTACACTCACATCAGTTCCCTGGAAACGATACAATGAAGGAGTGAGTATACATTCAGATCCATAGGTGAAAGATGTTTAATAGTGGAAATAAATGCAATATCATGTTCTTATAATACAATTCTTTTATTGGGCCTCAAAGAGTTGTATCAATGATAAATCAATCAAGATGCTACAAACAGTACAGTTCCCATTTATAAAAGTCAATATCAATATGAATGACAACTAATATGAACCAACATCATTACAAAATAATTTTAACTTAATTCGGTTTTCATAATAAGTAGACATGTTGAGCAAATGTGATTACAAAACATTTTTTTTCGAACTGGAAAATTAATTTAGTTGTCCCTTTTTAATGAAATTTCGCAATATATTTGCCCACACAAAATGTTTAAGTTACAAATGAAATAAGATGCAAACGCCAAGAGTTCATTGTAAAATCAAACACAAATTAATACAACACGTTAGATACTTACACTAAATTAGCAAATGTGTGACGGTTGAGACAATGCACAACGATCGACAATAATCATAACTTATATAAAGTTCAACAAAAATAAACACAGATCAACAAACTACATAACATGAGGCCTTGATAATGACAAAACATACATACAAAAGTATGAAACTTTTCACATATACATATGAACTATTTGCAACATATTTACTCCACGAGCCAAGCTATTTATTGACAAGACTATAACAACTTTAAAATCTTTCTTGCATCTTACTTCTAATATATTTAAGAAATCAAGTTTGAAATACATTTTACTACTGTTCATGTAACACAATATTAAGTCCTAACTATACGTCTTCATCACACACGTTATTTTTCATGAATCTCATCATGAATATGCAATGACATAGGTATATCATTATTCCAAATCGTCAATATTATTATTAACTTGTTAAGAACTGAAAAACAATCTTAACAGCTAAATCGCAAATCATGTATAAGTACTAGCAAGAAACACAATATTTGTTATCTTTTTGGGGTGCATATAGAATGACCGTCAGATCATTTCAGGTAGCTTCAAGTCGCGGTCTGATTCAGTGTGCATTGTTCAATCGCATTTATTCTATGTGTGGTGTGTTTCAATGAGTAATATACATTTATATAAGAAAAGTAAAACAATTTAAAAGGATAGTTGAGTTTTGGTAGAGAGGGCGCTACATACAATTATTTTTTTGTGAGATAATGTAAAACTGAGTGTAAAATTTGAAAAAAGCCTAATATTTTAATGACAGAATAAACGTTATATGATCAAAATCGGTTCAGAAACGGCTGGAATATCCATAAACATAAACGTAATAAATGTGGGGCCCCACATTTTGAACTAGCCGTTAAAAATTCAAAAAGAATGCTTCCTCTTTCCAAAAAGTTACAAAATAGGTATTTAATTAGTTGTTGATTATCCCTCTATCTAAACACTATTTCAAAAAAACATCACATGCACAATATTTCATTCAAAATCATTGAGACCGACGAGTGTTTGGAGAGCGCCCTCTTGAGTTTTGACGGATTTTTAAAAATGTTAACATGATCTTTACTAAGTCATTTGTAATTTTGTATTCATTTCGAGTTACAACTATTAGTTTGAAATGTAATGATGCAGGTTTGGGTTACTAAAATTCAATTTGACTGAAAAACTACCCTTTAACAAACAAATGCACGTTCACTCTGAGAATTGAGTATTAACATTTCATTATGTCTTCAGTAGGTTACTAGCATAATCTTAAGATCGACTTCCGCTTTACACTTGGGGTTGTTGAACCGTTAGAGGTGCAGCAGTAAAATGGAAGATGTTGCCCAAAATGATATTTGGAACTTCAATCCTGTACCAAAATCATTGTAAGATATGTCCAAATAATATATGAAAGTTTCATTGAAAATGAACAGTGACTGCTTTCCGGGTTAAAAAAACGAAAATATGCGTCAGCTTTTACAACGAACGTTTATGACTGTTCATTAACGCTTTTGAGCTGAATGATAGACATTGTCATACTAAAGGAGCATTTGCAAAAATATAACCATATTTTATACTTCTCTTATCATTTAAGGCTTAAGCTAAACAAAAACACGGCAAGGGAAACGAGGAAGCTTCAATGATTTTCGTGGAGTTAGACACTTTATAGGCATCCCTTTAATGCCCCCTTTAAGATACAAAATAGCTTGAACGTTGAACGTATCTACATATTTAATTAATCATAATCGATTGTCAACGTAACCTTGCCTTATGAAACAATATTGTTTAATTTGCTTGCATTTATAAGGCTTGATGGATTGCCATACACATATAATACAAGTTATAAAAAGAACTTTTCATTATTTACAAATTGCAAACATAGTATTATCAAATATATGTATTAATATTAATACATGTATTACATTAAAAGTTAATGTTTTCAATAATGTTGGACAAATGAGGCGTAGTCATCATGGAGGGTGCATGGGGCACATACCCAGAGCCGTATAATGCGTGTACGGCTCTGCAATTACCCTACTACTTTGACAAAGATATTGGGTGGAATTTACAAGGAGGCTTGTACAAACCATGGTTTGACCATGGTTTACATCTATGGAATGCCATTTGTAAACTAATGGAGAAAGAATGTAACTTCTTGTTAACTCCTTGTTAACAATGTTGATTTACAATTTACTTGTATACGAGCAGCATTCCATAGATGTAGACCATGGTAAAACCATGGTTTGTACAAACCTCCTATAAACCTCATTTGTGAAATCCACCTAATACACCTAATAAGATGGGAAAATCTACCAGAAAATAAGACAAATGCATGGTGTTCTACCCAAGTAACTTTCGAGTGCCCCCCCCCCCCCCCCTACAATATTGGACAGCCACAATGGATGATTTCAAGTATGGTGTTTAAGGCCGGTGTAAGTGTGTATTAAACACAAACATCGGCGTTACTTGAGATGACTTCGTGCTAGGGATGGTGTACAGTGACATTGGGTGATTGCAAATATGGTATTTAAGGCCGGGGTTAGTGTTTAATAAGCACTGACACCAGCCTTTATAAACACCGTACTTGAAATCACCCATTATGCTTGGCCATTATTTGACATTACATGGGGGAGGGGATATTTCTGAAAGATTGATCATTATTGGCCATATATACATATTATGATCTTCTGACAATATGGATTTATTTACTAAGGGGTGCTTAAAACAAATATGGACAACTCTCCATGATATCATGCTTTGAACAGACACTCACAAACTTGTGTCTGTATTGGCTAATTATATGCTAAGCATTTAATATTGATTTCTCTTATTCAGTCCGATGATGAAAATCAATTGCCTGTCATGCAACGTCATATAACATTAATATTAATATTGTACGGATAGGAATGTCTCCACCATTTGTGAATTAACATTTTGTTCATGTCTCATACCTAAAGATTGGAAATTATGCACATTTAACATTCCATAACATTATTTTATGGCAAAGCCTTGTCGCACAAATGCAGTAAACCGCATTTGTGTAATTTATAATTAGCAGTTGTCGAACTACAAATTAGAATTAATGATAATATATTTATAAATTGTTAAAATAACCATAATTATGTACAAATATCAGTAGCTACATATACATCAATAGATGTACCCACATAGAGTAGAGGTATTATGCTGAATAATTACTGGATCCGCCTTAAATTTTGCGTTCGCGTGGGATTTAGATGTTGATTTTTTTCAACAACAGAAATCCAGAAAACATTACAATCAATGAATATCCTCTATTTTGCTTCAACTATATCAAACACAAACACAATACATGTCTATCCTCTACAATAATTATATATTTTGTTACTCTTTGATAAAATAACGGTCGTCATTCATATTGGACATATCTGGCTTACATTTGATGTATCTCTTACATGAATCATTTATATCTTTGATGAACTTTTTACAATAATATGTGTTTACGTAACATGGAAATGCCGTTTAAAGAAGAACTCGTACACAAGAGCTCATCAATACATAATTATATAGAACATGACATGAATTCATACATTTTCCTTTGTGATAAGGTAACACACACAAACACATACTATGTTAGTTGCATTAATACATCATTTAAAACAATAACTGAAATCGAATGAACGAACAGGTCGATACAGGGGAAACATGTTGCGAGACATAATACTATAGCACGGTATTGGATAACAACATACTCTTTCATTACACTCGTTCCTTGGTCATTATTTGTGTAGTAATGTGTTTGTAATAATAAGGAACATAATAGTCATAGTCTTCGATTTAGTTTGCCATTTGGGGATTGTTAGTTATTTCGAACATCATTGGCGAGGGAGTGAAGCGACCAACCTAGTTGGTGACGGGGTTGGCCAGGGAACAGAAATATTTTGTACCAAATGACACTTCAAGTCAAAGGGCATGCCTTGTGTATTAAACATTATTTGGTTAGCGCCCACTCCCATTGTTTTCTTTGGGTGGTCACTAACCTTTTACAGAGGTTAATTTGGATCACCCTGTTTTATGGAAATTGTCTTTAAAAGTCACCTGTTTATAGTGGGCAAATTTTAAACTTCCATTTGGTGATCATAATATACAAAGGTTTGACTGTAACAAATATTTTCTTCATATTTTTTATATTTTCTGGTATTTGTATCATTTAAAGGGGTAGTTTAGTTTTGGTAGAGAGGGCGCTGCACATCACAATTTTGTTGTGAGGTAATGAAAATGACCTGATAATGACAGTACCTTTTCAGATTAAAATTTCAGTCTTTTGAGTGCTCTAAAGTATATTATTTTGTGAATCAAAACCTCCGGACAAACTGTAACGCGGGTTACCGTAACGCAAGTTACCGATGTTTCTGCATCCTACAAATTATTCCCCAATTGTTTGGAAATTGTTTCGATACTAAATCATAGGACACATGCAAATGTCAAATTAACACATAAAATATTTGACCAGGATTAATATTTATATATACTATATTATATAATAATCAACAAATACAGCAAATTTCAAGTCAAAATATTAAAGTATAGTCGGGCGCCGACGGTTTAAAGGACGCCCTGCACGGTCTGAAATCCTCCATATACAAGAATGCACAATATATAGACTATGCGTCATTCCCTTTAAATTTCAACATCTTTATCTCAGGTTGCTACAAGATGTCCCCATCCAAATCTCTGTATTATATAATAATCAACAAATGCAGCAAATTTCAAGACAAAATATTAAAGTATAGTCGGCCGCCGACGGTTTAAAGGACGCCCTGCACGGTCTGAAAGCATCCATATACAAGAATGCACACTATAGACTATGCGTCATTCCCATTAAATTTCAACATCTTTATCTCGGGTTGCTACAAGATGTCCCCATCCAGATCTCTGTATTATATAATAATCAACAAATACAGCAAATTTCAAGACAAAATATTAAAGTATAGTCGGGCGCCGACGGTTTAAAGGACGCCCTGCACGGTCTGAAAACATCCATATACAAGAATGCACACTATAGACTATGCGTCATTCCCTTTAAATTTCAACATCTTTATCTCGGGTTGCTACAAGATGTCCCCATCCAAATCTCTGTATTATATAATAATCAACAACTACAGCAAATTTCAAGTCAAAATATTAAAGTATAGTCGGGCGCCGACGCACAGTGGGCCAGAATCGCCTCAAAGTGTGCCAAAATTCAAAATTGGCGAATGTAAAATTTTCAATTTTTTTCATTTGTTTGGGGAAGAAAACATTCTAAAGAATATTTTTCCACCCATATTTTAATATTAAGCGAGTTTTAAAAGTGCCATATACCCCTGTGAACATGGGAAAATCCGAATGTTGCTCCTAAAAATGATAAAAAAGGCAACTTTACAAAAGGCGTTGAGAATTTATGAAGGAAAAGGCGATCAAATTGATACTGCATGCAGTTCTTGCCTATTAGTAACCCAATTAGAAAATACAACTAACTAAATTCATAAAAGCTTTATTTTGGGAAAAATGAGCACTAAATTTCAAAAATAAAGAAAAAAATTGCATTTTTTAAAAATAAAAGTAGCATGTTTGTTAGGATTCCAGCCGATTCCCGCAGCGATTTTAATTTTAAAATGCCCACCCAAACCTAAGCTTTCCATTGATGTTAATTTTGTTTGCTAGAATTTGCTACCCTGTAAAGTGAAGGCGCTTTTCCACCCCACGTCCATCGATTTTATTAGGCATATATCGGTATACACATTTGTACTGTACACCCAAGGAGCAAACACCCCCTTTTTTAGAATATCAAACATGGAATGTTATAATAGGTTGTGCACCAGAAATGTCTTCTAGGACCTTCTAGGATCTCAACCTAGGTGGACAACCTCGCGATCTAGCTACTGGAAGTCCACAAAACGCTAACAAACGATTTAACTCATAATGTACGTTAATAGCGCCTTAAATCCTTAGTGTTCATGAAAGTGGGTCCCTGCTATATTCACAATTACTCTAAAAAGCATTATGATATCATCACATTGCTTCAGATCCGTGTTCTGTAGAGTATCTTGCATCTTTTGATACCAAATGTGAATGCATAATATCTACGGTTTATGTGTCACGTCTCATTTTAAGTCACGTGTCATACAACTAACATCAAATTGTACGTTCAGTTATGTACAAAAACGCGTTGAAATGTTCAGACTATTCAAAACGTTACACAATTTGTATTTGGAATTCGCCAAATGACATTCAATGTTATTTTTGAAAGTTTTTGAAATGATATAAACGAACAAAATAATAAAACAATAAAACACATACTAGATTAAAAACAATACAATACATAAGAATATAATGATAATAATAATAATGAAACATTTTTATATAGCGCATAACACATAGCAAAATATGAGTTCTTAATAGTGTATTATTGGTATCTGACTTTATTAAATCAGGTAGAGGTGAAACAGGTTTGATAATGAAATGTACATAATTTAGAATAGGGAAAATAGATATAGATTATTATAATAAACAGGAATCAAGTTGCTTGTAAATATGAAAATGGACTAAAAAAAATGATATAGGACACTTTTATTGAGATAAATTTGAAAATGCTCCAATTGTGTTTCTTAGGTCCAGAAACCCCTGAAAAGTTCCCCTAGTCAGTGTAATATGAATCTGTCTATGAGTTACAATGCATTTTGGTCATGTCCAATCAAAAAACAGTATTTTAATGACGTCAAAAAAATTTGAAAATGCTCCAATTGAGTTTCTTAGGTCTAGAAACCCTTTATTACTTCCACTCATCAGTGTAATATCATCCTGTCTATGTATTACAACGAATTGTTGCCTTGTCCAATCAGAAAACAGTATTTTAATGACGTCAGAGAAATTTGAAAATGCTCCAACTGTGTTTCTTAGGTCCAGAAACCCCTTATACGTTCCACTAATCAGTGTAATATTAGTCTGTATATGTGTTACAATGAATATTTGCCTTGTCCAATCAGAAAACAGTATTTTGATGACGTCATACGGATTTGAAAATACTCCCATCGAATTCTATGGGTCTGCAAACCCCTTAGATCCTTTTACCAGGAACTTATTTAACCTTCTTCAATGAGTAATGAATTTTGGCACACTTTGAAACGGTTCTGGCCCACTGTGCGACGGTTTAAAGGACGCCCTGCACGGTCTGAAAGCATCCATATACAAGAATGCACACTATAGACTATGCGTCATTCCCTTTAAATTTCAACATCTTTATCTCGGGTTGCTACAAGATGTCCCCATCCAGATCTCTGTATTATATAATAATCAACAAATACAGCAAATTTCAAGTCAAAATATTAAAGTATAGTCGGGCGCCGACGGTTTAAAGGACGCCCTGCACGGTCTGAAATCATCCATATACAAGAATGCACAATATATAGACTATGCGTCATTCCCTTTAAATTTCAACATCTTTATCTCGGGTTGCTACAAGATGTCCCCATCCAGATCTCTGTATTATATAATAATCAACAAATACAGCAAATTTTCAAGTCAAAATATTAAAGTATAGTCGGGCGCCGACGGTTTAAAGGACGCCCTGCACGGTCTGAAAGCATCCATATACAAGAATGCACACTATAGACTATGCGTCATTCCCTTTAAATTTCAACATCTTTATCTCGGGTTGCTACAAGATGTCCCCATCCAGATCTCTGTATTATATAATAATCAACAAATACAGCAAATTTCAAGTCAAAATATTAAAGTATAGTCGGGCGCCGACGGTTTAAAGGACGCCCTGCACGGTCTGAAATCATCCATATACAAGAATGCACAATATATAGACTATGCGTCATTCCCTTTAAATTTCAACATCTTTATCTCAGGTTGCTACAAGATGTCCCCATCCAGATCTCTGTATTATATAATAATCAACAAATGCAGCAAATTTCAAGTCAAAATATTAAAGTATAGTCGGGCGCCGACGGTTTAAAGGACGCCCTGCACGGTCTGAAAGCATCCATATACAAGAATGCACACTATAGACTATGCGTCATTCCCTTTAAATTTCAACATCTTTATCTCGGGTTGCTACAAGATGTCCCCATCCAGATCTCTGTATTATATAACAATCAACAAATACAGCAAATTTCAAGACAAAATATTACAGTATAGTCGGGCGCCGACGGTTTAAAGGACTCCCTGCACGGTCTGAAAGCATCCATATACAAGAATGCACACTATAGACTATGCGTCATTCCCTTTAAATTTCAGCATCTTTATCTCGGGTTGCTACAAGATGTCCCCATCCAAATCTCTGTATTATATAATAATCAACAAATACAGCAAATTTCAAGTCAAAATAATAAAGTATAGTCGAGCGCCGACGGTTTAAAGGACGCCCTGCACGGTCTGAAAGCATCCATATATAGAATGCTCACTATAGACTATGCGTCATTCCCTTTACATTTCAACATCTTTATCTCGGGTTGTTACAAGATGTCCCCATCCAGATCTCTGTATTATATAATAATCAACAAATACAGCAAATTTCAAGTCCAAATATTAAAGTATAGTCGGGCGCCGACCGTTTAAAGGACGCCCTGCACGGTCTGAAAGCATCCATATACAACAATGCACACTATAGACTATGCGTCATTCCCTTTAAATTTCAACATCTTTATCTCGGGTTGCTACAAGATGTCCCCATCCAGATCTCTGTATTATATAATAATCAACAAATACAGCAAATTTCAAGTCAAAATATTAAAGTATAGTCGGGCGCCGACGGTTTAAAGGACGCCCTGCACGGTCTGAAATCATCCATATACAAGAATGCACAATATATAGACTATGCGTCATTCCCTTTAAATTTCAACATCTTTATCTCAGGTTGCTACAAGATGTCCCCATCCAAATCTCTGTATTATATAATAATCAACAAATGCAGCAAATTTCAAGTCTAAATATTAAAGTATAGTCGGGCGCCGACGGTTTAAAGGACGCCCTGCACGGTCTGAAAGCATCCATATACAAGAATGCTCACTATAGACTATGCGTCATTCCCTTTAAATTTCAACATCTTTATCTCGGGTTGCTACAAGATGTCCCCATCCAGATCTCTGTATTATATAATAATCAACAAATACAGCAAATTTCAAGTCAAAATATTAAAGTATAGTCGGGCGCCGACGGTTTAAAGGACGCCCTGCACTGTCTGAAAGCATCCATATATAGAATGCTCACTATAGACTATGCGTCATTCCCTTTACATTTCAACATCTTTATCTCGGGTTGCTACAAGATGTCCCCATCCAGATCTCTGTATTATATAATAATCAACAAATACAGCAAATTTCAAGTCAAAATATTAAAGTATAATCGGGCACCGACGGTTTAAAGGACGCCCTGCACGGTCTGAAAGCATCCATATATAGAATGCTCACTATAGACTATGCGTCATTCCCTTTACATTTCAACATCTTTATCTCGGGTTGCTACAAGAAGTCCCCATCCATATCTCTGTATTATATAATAATCAACAAATACAGAAAATTTCAAGTCAAAATATTAAAGTATAGTTGGGCGCCGACGGTTTAAAGGACGCCCTGCACGGTCTGAAAGCATCCATATACAAGAATGCTCACTATAGACTATGCGTCATTCCCTTTAAATTTCAACATCTTTATCTCGGGTTGCTACAAGATGTCCCCATCCAGATCTCTGTATTATATAATAATCAACAAATACAGCAAATTTCAAGACAAAATATTAAAGTATAATCGGGCGCCGACGGTTTAAAGGACGCCCTGCACGGTCTGAAAGCATCCATATATAGAATGCTCACTATAGACTATGCGTCATTCCCTTTACATTTCAACATCTTTATCTCGGGTTGCTACAAGATGTCCCCATCCAGATCTCTGTATTATATAATAATCAACAAATACAGCAAATTTCAAGTCAAAATATTAAAGTATAATTGGGCGCCGACGGTTTAAAGGACGCCCTGCACGGTCTGAAAGCATCCATATATAGAATGCTCACTATAGACTATGCGTCATTCCCTTTAAATTTCAACATCTTTATCTCGGGTTGCTACAATATGTCCCCATCCAAATCTCTGTATTATATAATAATCAACAAATACAGCAAATTTCAAGTCAAAATATTAAAGTATAGTCGGGCGCCGACGGTTTAAAGGACGCCCTGCACGGTCTGAAAGCATCCATATATAGAATGCTCACTATAGACTATGCGTCATTCCCTTTACATTTCAACATCTTTATCTCGGGTTGCTACAAGATGTCCCCATCCAGATCTCTGTATTATATAATAATCAACAAATACAGCAAATTTCAAGTCCAAATATTAAAGTATAGTCGGGCGCCGACGGTTTAAAGGACGCCCTGCACGGTCTGAAAGCATCCATATACAAGAATGCTCACTATAGACTATGCGTCATTCCCTTTAAATCCCTTTAAATTTCAACATCTTTATCTCGGGTTGCTACAAGATGTCCCCATCCAGATCTCTGTATTATATAATAATCAACAAATACAGCAAATTTCAAGTCAAAATATTAAAGTATAGTCGGGCGCTGACGGTTTAAAGGACGCCCTGCACGGTCTGAAATCATCCATATACAAGAATGCACACTATAGACTATGCGTCATTCCCTTTAAATTTCAACATCTTTATCTCGGGTTGCTACAAGATGTCCCCATCCAGATCTCTGTATTATATAATAATCAACAAATACAGCAAATTTCAAGTCAAAATATTAAAGTATAGTCGGGCGCTGACGGTTTAAAGGACGACCTGCACGGTCTAAAAGCATCCATATATATAATGCTCACTATAGACTATGCGTCATTCCCTTTACATTTCAACATCTTTATCTCGGGTTGCTACAAGATGTCCCCATCCAGATCTCTGTATTATATAATAATCAACAAATACAGCAAATTTCAAGTCAAAATATTAAAGCATAATCGGGCGCCGACGGTTTAAAGGACGCCCTGCACGGTCTGAAAGCATCCATATATAGAATGCTCACTATAGACTATGCGTCATTCCCTTTACATTTCAACATCTTTATCTCGGGTTGCTACAAGATGTCTCCATCCAGATCTCTGTATTATATAATAATCAACAAATACAGCAAATTTCAAGTCAAAATATTAAAGTATAGTCGGGCGCCGACGGTTTAAAGGACGCCCTGCACGGTCTGAAAGCATCCATATACAAGAATGCTCACTATAGACTATGCGTCATTCCCTTTAAATTTCAACATCTTTATCTCGGGTTGCTACAAGATGTCCCCATCCAGATCTCTGTATTATATAATAATCAACAAATACAGCAAATTTCAAGACAAAATATTAAAGTATAGTCGGGCGCCGACGGTTTAAAGGACGCCCTGCACGGTCTGAAAGCATCCATATACAAGAATGCACACTATAGACTATGCGTCATTCCCTTTAAATTTCAACATCTTTATCTCGGGTTGCTACAAGATGTCCCCATCCAGATCTCTGTATTATATAATAATCAACAAATACAGCAAATTTTAAGTCAAAATATTAAAGTATAGTCGGGCGCCGACGGTTTAAAGGACGCCCTGCATGGTCTGAAAGCATCCATATACAAGAAAGCTCACTATATTATATAATAATCAACAAATACAGCAAATACTGCGTAGTATGTAATAATCAACGCATGAATAACAATTCAATTCAAGATAATGAAGTTCGATTGGGTGGCGATGGTCTGAAAGGCATATAGATGAATGTGGTAGATAATGACTACCGTCTTTCAGCTGTGTTGACACGCACACAAAGTGTCGAGTGATTAATTAAAGGCTGTGCACCTGTAAGGTGTCGGGTATTGCCCAAAATGATATTTGAGACTTCTATTCTATACCAAAATCATTGTAAGATTTGTCCAAATGATATGTGAAAGTTTCATTGACAAAGAACACTACTTTACTCGGCCTTTACAACGAATTTGTGTATAATGACGTGTATGACGTTTATGACCGTTCATTTACGCCCTTGAGCTGAATTCTCTTCTGGTATTGCTGTATTTTTATGTCATGAAAATTACCAGTCAAAATAGTGAAATATACGTGGGCGATAAATGTTTAAGGGACACTTTGTGTGGTAAAAAGACATGTATAGACATTACACAGATTAATGCGATTAATGCGTATGAATGCGTATTTCCATTTAATTTTTCTACGATTTGTCCCCACTGATATTGAAGTAATACTCAACGTATCTAGAAAAATGAAAGTCAAAATATTGAAATATGACTGAGCGATGAAGGTGTAAAGTGACTCTATAAAGGAACTATCCAAGATCACCCTCCTTATTTGAGATCATCTGTTCGTGCCCTCTATACGGTAACTTTAAGTGCCCTTTCATGTATCTGCTGGACGAAAGTGCTCCTTTTAACTGCATATGTGACAAGCGTATTAATAATTTCTTGTCGGCTTTCAGATGCAAATTCTCTAACTCTTTCGTTTAAATCGTTAACATTGCGTCCAATACATACCGATTTACCAAACAAACAGGTAAATACTCCACAGTTGATAGAATCACTTTGAGTTGGACATCGGATGGTTTTAACTTGCGGCAGCCCATCATTACCTTCCTTCATCGGAGGGACATTTCGCCACAGATTTCTCCTTGCACCTTCGTTCAACAACCATTCAAAATCTACCAAGCAACCCTTGTCTACTGTCCCTTCTTGCTGTACTGAATCGTACACATGGACCTCGTGTTTTGTATTATTTAGTACGAACAGTTTAAAATGATGATTACGCAAAATGGGGACTAATATGACGTCTCTGATACATCCATCAACAAACAAATTGTTCTTGGCTACCTTGAAATCGCATTCCTTCCATGTTTCAGACACATTGGGGGAACAGTATGGATTTGATGAACAAGGTAATAAGCCGAATTTGGGGGAATGGTTGATGGCATTCCCAACTTTAATCATAACTGAAAGATATGCATCAACGACAAGGTTCGACATGTACCCTTTATTCCATCTACTTAAGATTTTAATTATTTCTGGATTTGGTTTCTCAAATATGTTTACTAAATCACTGCCATACAAAAACAGTATACCAGTCATATCAAATTCAAGCGCAACATTGTTTAGAAAATGTTCATCACGGACTTGGTAAATTAACTCAGCAACATTATTTACAGATATTTGAACTTGCCGTGGGGGCTGCTTAGGGTGTGATGATTGTTTCCCGTGTCTACCAGGACCAGGAGACTTATTTGGTCTACCGAGACCAGGAGACTTATTTGGCCTACCGGGACCAGATGACTTATTTGGCCCACCGGGACCAGGAGACTTATTTGGCCTACCGAGACCAGGAGACTTATTTGGCCTACCGGGACCAGGGGACTTATTTGGCCTACCAGGACCAGGAGGCTTATTTGGTCTACCGGCACCAGGAGACTCCCTTGCCATACCAGGACCAGGAGACTCCCGTGGCATACCAGTATCAGGAGACTCACTTGGCCTACCAGGACCAGGAGACTCACATGATCTACTAGGCGATTCATCAGGACGATTAGATGTGTTCCTACTTCCTTCCTCATGTAACCTGTCTTTGTGACTCGTTCGAGTCATTGTAACCTGTCGATAAAGTAATAGATACCCATTGTCTCCCATGCGATTACGTAATGTATGCAGAGGGAGACGGCGAACATGTTGGTCATTATATTCTATCATCTTCATTCTGTCATAGGCTACATAATGACCTTGTGTCATGGTTTCACCTGCATGAGCAACTACACTTTTCAATTCAAATATAGGTTTAAAGCCGTCACTTATAGCAGGTAATAATTCATCCAACTGCAGTTGATCAGGTACATCGATGGAACCTAGAGACCTGTGGCCATATTCATAAAAGCCCGATAGCCTATCTGTCAGCTAGGCCTTATCTCCTTGCCAAAATGCCATTTTGGACGATAACTAGCGGGGAACTCACACAACTCGCTTGGGTGATCACCTTTGTTTTCACAAACCAGTGCACAACACACACGTGCATAAATATGTCTTTAGTAATGTGTGTATATTTTGCACGCTGTCTATGCCCTTACCATATCGACCAATCAACGAGCGTCTAAGCCCTGTAATACAATAGCCATTTAAAATCTTCGTAGCGGGTTGCTAAATCGTAATTCAAGAAGCACTGCTAACCATACCGATAACAAGCTAACAACTCGGATGATCTAATGTATTCATCGTGGCTGTCATGGTAACATTCCATCTGTTGCAAGTTTGTTTGACATCGCATAAAAGCGCAGTTTACTCGAACGTGTGAATGAACGAATTGTTCCTTATTGTTCCAATCATAAAAGCGTCTTATGTGTTCTACAACGTGATGCAGTAAGGGGGGGGGGGGGGGGTAGTAGAACATAATTGTCTTATCTGGGGTAAACGGGGGGGGGGGGGGCGGTAACTTGTATCCAAAACAAAAAGCTTGCTATAATTCCTAAATGTAAGGGTGTTACTGTAGATATAAGCGTGAGTAGGAATTATGTGTTTTTTTTTGGGGGGGGGGGGGCGGGGCGGGGGGGGGGGGGGGGGGGAGGGATCACGTGTAAGCACATGTTTTCATAGCCACCCCAATGAAGTAAAACCAAATACATCTCCCTCCTCAGTACGATCAAGCCCCGCCACGCTTATAATATGATAGCATGACAAGGGAAACTATTCAATTGCAGTGAAAACAGAAACGAAATTGCATTAAATAGTATTATATATAGATAGATTCATCAAAGCATAATTGAAATCACATAAAATCAATCCGAACTGCAAAAGTAAGCTAATATGTCACAAAAAGGACAAATAAAGGGAAATTACTCTCCAGATAAAAACGTGTCATTTAAGCTGATAAAAGATGTTATTGCTGAAGTACAAGGATGCTAGGGCAAACACGGAAAAGTATGTTACTTGGGGAACTATTTTGAACTAACATCACGCTATCATAAAAAAAATCTCTAATATCCCTTATCCGAATATTCCTCTTGCCATGTTCACGATCGCGCCACACGCATATACACACAAAAACCGGGCAGATTGTTACTTGCTAGCAATTTAGAGGTACATCAGAGTACCTCTAAATTTTTGGTCCAGTGTCGCTAAAATTTGTCCTATCTGGCTTTGGTGAATAAGAAAAAATTAGCTGGGTGTTAGGTAGTCATTCAACTTCACGCCTTTGTTGTAAGTCCAACAAAGCTCTATTCAGAACGTTCCGCATAAATAGATTTCAATGCATTTAGTCGGCATCGCAGATCTATTGTTGTAATTGTTCGCATTTCGACTAACAATGTCGTGGAATACCAAATGCTTATGGAATTTAGACAGATGGGTTGTCATGCTAGGCCAGGCCTTGACTACGATAGCGAATTTAGCCTATCGGCCTTTTGTGAATACCAGTTAAGCCTAGCGGACATCGAAATCGTAATTTGATCAACCAACTAGCTTATCGGGGTTTTATGAATATGGCCACAGGTAGATATTTGTCCAAATGAAAATCGGTTGACGTGTACAACCAGTAAGTCTGGAAATGTCAACAATTGAATATCTGCACGCTTCCGGGAATCCTTACACTTCAAACACGAACTCACATTATGAGGATCAGCATATGCATGCTTGATACTGGCTACTAATTGATTAGCGCCTGTGCAGTTCGATGGCAAAACATTTGCATATAACACGCTGACATCTCTACCTTCATTAGAAACGTGTCCACACCCTTCACATGTTCTTGATAAAGAAATCTTAAAATGAGTCGAATAATTTGAAAGTTGCAGAAATGGAATTAAAATTATCATAAAAAACTCTGAGGCATCCTCCTGTGAACGCAGACTTGTACTGCCCATCTTACGCCGAATATTGGCCAATAATCCACTTACCTCTTGACTTGTGATAACATCTCGTGAAGTTGTATCATTTATCTTTAACAACAATTGGTATAGCTCCGCATATAAACTTTCTGAGTACTCTCTTGTCAAGTTATTTATATTAATGCACGAATTAATTGATTGTATGCTCGCAATAAACCAGCAGTTATTTGATGAATTTTGTATCCCTCTTTCGTTGTTTTTCTTATTCGGCGTAGTCATGTTTTTCTTAAATGGCATGGAGGATTTTAAAGGGCTAGTATACTCACCTGCTATGTTTGCATGTGGCCTCCTCCTTCGTTTGGCCCATTTCTCTACTGGAATGTTAAATTGTTTTCTTTTTTGGGGAATTTTGCCTATCTTGAGGTTATCAATGAATTCGCGCTGGACGGGAACAATATCCCTTTTGTACATTCGTACAAATTCGTCGAGACGTCTGACTCGTTTGTTGTTTAAAAGTATTCTTTTCGTCTCTTGCATGTTCTTTTCAATAATTCCCTGCGTTCGGTTATTGCTATATATATTTTGCATGTTTATAGTATTTGAAACTATGCGATCATGCAGGACCTTGTATTTTGAGTAGAACGCTTCATGTTCATCGCCATGTCGTGACAGATCACCAAGCATCATACTCGACCATAGTGGAACAGTAATTAAATGCTTTCTGACGGCGTCGAAGAAAGAAGGGTTGTAATACAAATTCAATATCTCACAATCGGCATTTTCTACATTGTTGATCTCAGCTTTAGCTTCACCAACACATTGTTCAAATAATGTTGAAAAGGGGGAATCTATACTTACATCAGTGATCCAGTCAATGTTCATGCTGTTCGATTCATCGGTGTCGTCTTCTTCGTTAGAATCAATTACATGTTCCTCATTATTTTGTAGCAGAATATCATTTATTAGATCAAAGTAAGAGTGAACTATTGAAGTTTCATATTGGGATAATATCACAACAGCCATGGCTTTTACAAGCCGTAGCATTTGTTGTAGACTAGCACAACAAACAAGTCCTCCCATCCAGGTCATCCCGATTTTGTAGTTTTTTTTAAAGTGTTTTTTACATAAATTAGAAATCAACTTCATGTAGTGGCTGCTACAAAGGTGAATGGTTGTGTACCCAAAGTCAGAAGCAGAGGCATTTCCTGTCAGGATTCGTAGACATCGAGTCAAATACGTTCTTGGGGTTTCAACATTGAAAACATCAAGAACAGCAAGGAGAAGTGTACGACTACCATCTATAATGATTAAAGATGGATTTCTTTTGTTGGAATATCCAAATTGCCGCGCTTCGGCATGCCTAAATGATGACAGAAAGAATTGAATCACTGGAACAGTTTGTCGTCCTGTTACCAGCGTTGCAACGGCAACGGGTGTTTTCCCTTTACAAGGATGTCTTACAACAACATTGTACAACAGATATTGCGACGAATTAGGCGTGTCTGGTTTAGTAACCACAGAACCAGTTGCGTCTAGATAGATGACGTCTCGTGAACACAAAGAATGATATATATTTACACTCCATTCGTTCCATAACATTATAAATGGAGGATGTGTACTACAACATTGGAGAAGTGCTTCGTTACTGGGTCCCTTCTTTTCTTCGTTCAATAAAATATGTAAACCGTCAAACTCGTTCTTCCCTTCACGCATATTTTCCCGGAATTCAGAAGCAATTTTTTTAAGTACTGACTTCGATGGTGCTCTGTCACGAACCCCACTCCTAAATTCATGTTCACTCAAGTTACGTAAGTTATCCAAATATTGACGGCGGGGTGGTTTAAACTGCAAATTACTACCTATATTCTTTCTCTCTGAATTTCTTACAAATCTTGCTTTCATTTCATTGTTCGCATGTTGCGGTTTTCCAAAAAATGAGATATCGGCCAACAGTGTATCCTCATCCCAAACGTTTATCTGACATCTTACATTACACGACTTGAAATTGCAATAGCCATTGCAAGAAAAAAGTCGCCCCCTCTCAGATACAGTTCCCTTTTCCTTCACTTTATGATTCTTAAATTGGATGCTACAAAGTGGGTTTACAGAATGTATACCCTTTGACAAGACATTAACCCATTCTCTAGGAAAGTAACGCCCAACTTGTTTTTCTCTCAACATTTCCCAATCCGACCTGTCAATATTGAAGTGCAGTTCTTTGGGAAGTGCGTACGAAAAGAAATTACCTTCATTTATCAAATTGGGATCTTCGTCATTTGAAAATATTTCATCTTTATCACCATCACTGTCATCAGCTGAGTTATCATCTGACGATATAATAATAGCCTCATTTTGTGTATCATGAACTGGGGTAGTTTGCTCAGAACAATTACTTGCATCGCCTTCAGAATGGTTATTAGATTCGGATTCCATAATATAATCCGAGTCTAAATGACAAGTTGAAGTATTGTCTGCTGCACATTCCGTTTCTTTTTCATGATTCTTACTATCATGTCTATCTTCACCATTAGACAGTGTCTCATGTTCGCTATCAGTGTCGTTACTTTCTGCCCACTCCTCGTGTCTGCTTTGATAAGCTGAATACCATTCTCCATCCGATTGAGAAGTTCTGCACTCTTCGTTTGTGTTAGAACTGGGGCTTAAATTATGTTCTTCTTGCATATTGTTACTGGGGGCTGTGGGTTCTGTTTGTGATTTATAACAGGGGGTTGTGGATTCTTCTTGTGTTTTATAACGTGGGGTTGTGGATTCTTCTTGTGTTTTATAACTGGGGGTTGTGGATTCTTCTTGTGTTTTATAACGTGGGGTTGTGGATTCTTCTTGTGTTTTATAACATGGGGTTGTGGGTTCTTCTTGTGTTTTATAACTGGGGGTTGTGGGTTCTTCTTGTGTTTTATAACGTGGGGTTGTGGGTTCTTCTTGTGTTTTATAACATGGGGTTGTGGGTTCTTCTTGTGTTTTATAACTGGGGGTTGTGGGTTCTTCTTGTGTTTTATAACGTGGGGTTGTGGGTGCTTCTTGTGTTTTATAACGTGGGGTTGTGGGTTCTTCTTGTGTTTTATAACGTGGGGGAGTGGGTTCTTCTTGTGTTTTATAACGTGGGGTTGTGGGTTCTTCTTGTGTTTTATAACTGGGGGTTGTGGGTTCTGTTGGTATTTTATAACTGGGAGTTGTGGGTTCTGCATTTGATTTATTCCTGGAGATTGTGGGTTCTGCTTTTGTTTTATAACTGGGGGTTTGTGGATCTACTTTTGATTTACAACTGGGGGTTGTGGGTTTTGCTTTTGGTTTATAACTGGAGGTTGTGGGTTCTTCTTGTGTTTTATAACTGTGGGCTGTGGGTTCTGATTGTGTTTTATTACGGGGGGTTGTGGGTTCTGTTGGTGTTTTATAACTGGGGGTTGTGGGTTCTTCTTGTGTTTTATTACGGGGGGTTGTGGGTTCTGCTTTTGTGTTATAACTGGGGGTTGTGGGTTCTGTTGGTGTTTTATAACTGGGGGTTGTGGGTTCTTCTTGTGTTTTATAACTGGGGGTTGTGGGTTCTTCTTGTGTTTTATTACGGGGGGTTGTGGGTTCTTCTTGTGTTTTAACACTGGGGGTTGTGGGATCTGCTTTTGTGTTATAACTGGGGGTTGTGGGATCTGCTTTTGTGTTATAACTGGGGGTTGTTGGTTCTTCTTGTGTTTTATAACTGGAGGTTGTGGATTCTTCTAATTGTATTCTATCACTGGTGGTTGTTAGTTCGGGTTTTGATTCATAACTTGGGGTTGTGGTTTCTTCTTGTGTTTTGTTACTGGGGGTTGTGGATGTTACTTTTGATTTATAACTGGGGGTTGTGGGTTCTAGTTTTGGTTTATAACTGGGGGTTGTGAGTTCTGCTTTTGATTTATAACTGGGGGTTGTGGATTCTGCTTTGGTTTTATGACTAGGGGTTGTTGGTTCTTCTGTACTGCAATGACTGATATTGGGTTCATCATTTGCCCTTTTATCACTATTATTGTCTTCTGGTAGTATCATAACTTTCTGTCCATTGTTACATTTAATATCATTATTATTTGTTAGACCGCATTTGAATATAACATCGTCATACTTGAGAGTGGTATCCATCTCCATGCAATCAAAGTGGTACCATTCTCCACATTCATCACACTGTATCATGTCTCGAACATGTTTCCCCTTGTAAGGTTTTCGACATACACATAACCGTGCACCATTTTCTGGTACCAACCATGAATTGGAGTACCGATTTATTGCAACTTTCCTTCTTAAAAAATGATTGTGATACTCATGCCTCAGATCCGAGCCTTCTTTAGGTTCACCATTGTCGTTTCCGGACATATTGGTGTCTGGCTCTGAGTTTAAACCTTCTTCAACTGTAACTGAATCGGCTATTTCAGTAGGACGACTTAACGTGAGAATCTTATTAGTAACCTTTTCAACTATACCACCCCTATTGTCACGCCACAATGTTTTTAAGTACTTCCGATTATTTATGGACACCTTCCATTTTAGGTTGTGGATTACTTTATTAAGTACATACGTGTCTGAAGATAAAAAATCGTCAGCATTTGTGTCCGTCTTCAAAAGCGCCTCGCTGATTACTGTGGATATCCGGTCATAATCCAGTGGCCCACCTCCACACTGTTCCTTGCCTCCTGGAATGTAAGACACGTACAAAAGAAGTAGTAATACAAACAAACTAAAAGGAGTAGGCCCGTCACACATTCACGGTGCCAAAACGGATCGAGGGCTGGTGTCAGGACGGTCCAAGTACGGCGCCAACACAGATAAGTACGGTACGAACACGGTGAAGTACGGTGTTTATACGGATAAGCAATGAAGCAAAACGGAGTCAACAAGGATGAGCTGAACAATAGAATTTTGGTCCCCGGAGAACGCTGGTCTCAACACGGAGCTCCCGGTGAAAATTAATTTCCCCCGCTGCGCCCAAGGATGACGCCGGTCTCAACACGGAGCATCCCGGACCCAACTGGGAGTACCGCGGGTGACCCCGGACCGTCAATCCGTGGTCATCCGTGTTGGCACCGTGAATGTGTGACTGGCCCTTAAAGTCATACCTGTAAAGTGTCCAAATCCACGAAAATTACTTGGAGCTTCCTCGTTTCTCTTCTACCGTGTTGTTTAGCTTATGGTAAGAGAAGAATAAAATAGGGTTTGATTTTTTCAAATGTCCCTTTAGTATGAAGATAATTATCATTGAAAATCATTATTTCTAAAGCGTTAATCAACGCAATTGAAAAAAAGTACAATTGTCTTAGCTGAGAACGTCCGCATGCAGCACCCGTGAGAACATTCCGGAGATTGAACTTTGAGCCGAGCGAGTTCAAATTCCATGAATTATGTACTACGTGTGTAAAAATACACGGGTGCGAATATCTCAAACGGATCATTCATTACTGCGACAAAAGTATGGCAGACCATCAGTATTCGGTGATAAAATATGAACTCAATATTCGTTTTTTTCACTAGGTAAACAGTGTTCGTTTTCTTTCAAACTTTCACAAATCTTTCAATTGTATTTTACAATGATATGGATGTAGGTTTGAAGTATCAAATGTCATTTTGTGCAATATCTGACACTTTACAGGCATCACTTTAACCAAAACCTGCACAATAACATTACAAACCAAGGGCCGGGGAAAGGTTTTGAAAGTGGGGGGCTGACCACATTTTAATTGTTATTTAGTACTTTTTTTGTTTTAAACCAAAAAAGTGGGAGCTGCAGCCCCCCCCCCCTTTTTTTTTTTTAGAGAGCGCCCTTATAGTTATAACTCAAACTTCCCCATGCTCGAAAGATATATAAAATTACAAGCGATTAATAATACGTGTGGTTTACGGTTGCACCATGTGAGATGGGTGGATTGGTGAGTCCTGAAAAAAGGAGTATGGTAGTCCTAGAAAGGACTGTTGGTAGTCCAAGAAAGGACTGTTGGTGTAGTCCTAGAAAGGACTGTTGGGATAGTCCTGAAAAGGACTGTTGGTATTCTTTCTAGGAGAGTCCTAAAAAGGACAGTTGGTAGTCCTAGAAAGGACTGTTGATAGTCCTAGAAAGGACTGTTGATAGTCCTAGAAAGGACTGTTGGTATTGCGAGGAGAGGGGGTGGATGGTAGGAGGGGCTCGACGTTTCGAATAGGTTGACTATCCGTCGTCAGGAGTCCAACAGTCCAACAGTTCTTTCTAGGACTACCAACAGTCCTTTCAAGGACTATCAACAGTCCTTTCTAGGACTACCATAGTCCTTTTTTCAGGACTCACCAATCCACCCATCTCACATGGTGCAACCGTAAACCACACGTATTATATACACCACCATGGAAACTGATACTTACAAGCAACATTACAAGCGATTAGTAAAAAGCCTGTTACATTCAAACAAAAGGGCGCTCTCTAAAAAGGCATTGGTTTCAACCATTTTTATACAAATGTATGCATGTGATGTTTCGTTGAAATAATATTAATAGAGAAATGTTCAGCAGCTACTTAAGAACCTCTGTTGAAAATGTTTGAAGAAATGCAAGCATTCTTTAATCATTGAATAAATCTGGGCCCCAGGTTAGGTCTGAGGTCATTTACCCGAGTTTCAACTTTCACCAGAAAAGCAACAACAACAAAATCCTTGCCTCTTCGAAGCCCGTAAATAACTTGACGCTGCCCGAATATTTTATCAAATATGATATGACTTTGCCCGAATATGTCATAAATTTGCCGAATTTCAGGTGTGTTTTACCCAAATATCGCAGTTTTCAAAACTTTGATGGCATTGACTATTTTAGAGTATGTACTTGAATGTCATATTCATCCCTTTGAAATAAAAAAAGTCGTCGTCAGGTATATTATTGTATTTAATTCGAAATTGCATTTGTATATGCCCATTTTTGATCAAATGTTTTTAGTAGTGTATCATATAGATAGAAGTTGTAGGTTGATAGGTTATTAAAGTATTATAACGTTTCTAATTTTTGTTTCTTTTTTGTACAGCATGTAATTATTAGGATAGTTATTTTGTTTATTGTAATCTATAATTTATTATTTTAATCATAACAATATGTTGAAGTTTGTTGTTAATCATTGTAAAATACTGTTATTTACTGTTTAATGTTAGTCGTCAATCATTGTTAATTGTTTGTTGAAATTAAATGTTAATATGATAGTATGAACGGGGGGGTGGCGGAGTGTCGCTGAAGATTTTTTATTTTTTTTTGGTTTGTGGGGGGGAGGGGGGGGGGGGGGGGTGTCCGTCGTCAATTTTTCTTCGAGAAGTTGAAAAGGGTGGGGTTGTCGGTGAGTATTTTTCGAAGCCGAGTCCGAGACCATTGGTTAAAAATGGTCGAAACCACTAAAAATTTGCCTGGGGGGGGGGGGGGGGGTGTTGAACCCCCTCCCCGGGTACGCCTAAGGGTATGTGAGATCCATTCGAATTTAAGGGAAGTTTTAAAGGACTTTGACGATGTTATTATATCCCTTTAAAGGTAAAGGCCAGTTTTGGAAACACCCCCCTCTCAAAAAATAAAATGGAAGCTCTTATTACCAATAATGTGAAAGAATATAATTATACTAATATAGGCCAAGAAACCGCCTACTAATTGATATATTTGCGAAATTATGTATTTATGCCGATGAGATAGATATCGCCAACAAGGAATCGCACATACGCTACGTGTATTACAACCACGCCGTGTCCAAGAGGCGGTTCGCTATACGGGCTTATCTCTAGCTTGTCGATATATCCGCCAGCACTAGCGGCGTAGACAGATCTGAATGGTCGGTGGATTTATGAATTTCACAGGCGGATATTGATTTCTTCCGATTTTTCTGTATTTAACGATGCTTAGGTTCGGATTTTACCACACAAGCCCTATTTCAATACATATTCAACAATACTGATCAATATAGATGTATTCGGCTAGGTTACGTTTGAGTAAAGCCCAAGATCAGCTTCGGGAAAGTAGCCGAATACATCTAAATGTATCAGTATTGTTGAATATGTATTGAAATAGGGCTTGTGTGTTAAAATCCGAACCTAGCATCGTTAAATACAGAAATATCGGAAGTATGAGCGAACCGCCACGTGGACAACCACGTGGTCGTTATACACGTAGCGTATGGGCGATTCCTCGTTGGCGATATCTATCTCATTGAAATAAATATATAATTTCGCAAATATATCAATTAGTAGGCGGTTTCTTGGCCAAATTTGGATAATCCTATATTAGTATAATTATATTATTTCACATTATTGGTAATAAGAGCTTCCATTTCATTTTTTTGAGAGGGGGGCGTTTCCAAAACTGGTCTTTACCTTTAAGAAGTACGTTAAACTATATATATTAGACTATGTTGTACTGCGTTATACTACGTTAGACTTCGGTATAGTACGTTAGCATCAGGGATATCTTTAACGTACCGCTCTTTTGAACATGTTCGAAATGTAATCGAAGATCACGGCTCCCCCGAGTTAATACCAAGTTCGCATCACGGACAACTAAGGTAACGGTACGGATGCTGGTACGTTCAACTACCTTCAACTACGTTAGCCTCCACTACGTTCAACTATATCCATTACCGTAAATGTGACCGGCCCTTTAAAGGGGTCTAGTAACTTTGTTGACATGTGCAAAAAATGATGAATGGTTGATGCAATGTATATTGTTGTTATCTCATATGTCCACAGGGTATTGTGTGAAAATTTCAAGTCAAATGGACATTGCATGGCCAAGTAATGAGCGAAAATGCAAAGTGATATTCACTAACTCACTGCACTCACTTTGTACACGGTTGAGAAACTCCCCCGGAGTTTTTCTTATCTGAATACTTCAATCGTACATATCTTTGTAACGAAAGGGAAATTTGAAAAACCGAAACCTGTCCCATGATTTGTTTGTTAATACGAATACAACAAGGTATGAGGGAACCGCTATAATTAAAATTTTATTTTGAGGATTTGGACAATGTTACTAAGTCCCTTTAAAGGGATCTATAGTAACATTGTCCAAATCCCCAAAACTTACTTGGAACTATACAGGGTGGCCCCAAAATACAGTAGCACAATTATTATGTCCATCGCAGCGCCCTAAAACAAAAACAACACGACCATGACTAATCTTTGTATCGTTTTTCATTGGAAAAGACACACTAACCGATGTACATAAGCAGTGTGCTACTTTATTTTGGGAAGTGCCCCGTTCCGATTTTTTGGGCCACCCTGTATAAATAGTTATCTTATACCCTGTAATATTCATATTAAAGGAGTATAGTTTTTTATAGAGAGTGTGCTAATTTCCGCTAAACTACAACATTTGTTGTGAGGTAATGACAAACTGATTGTCGAATTTGAAAGAACATGCAATTTTTATGGCAGAATAAAATTTATTTGGTCAAAATTGGTTTAAAAATGGCTGAAATATCAATAAATATATAGCGATCATGATGAATCTGGGCCCCAGATTTATTCAATAGTTTTCTAAATAACACAACAAGAAATGCTTACACTTTTTGAAAATTTTCAAAATCAGCTTTTTAAAAGTTGCTGATGATCTCTCTATTCAATAATTATTTCAACAAAACATCACATGCATAATTTTGTATGAAAAGTCATTTCTTGATTGGTTAACTTAAAAGCAATGCTTTTGTTAGAGAGTGCCCTCGCGTGTTTTAATGGCTCTTTTGTGAATCATAACAGGCTTTTTGTTTAGTCATTTGTAATTTTGTATACCTTTCGCGCATGGTGGAGTTATAATTTGTAATGTTACTGTGCAGGTTTCGATTATTAAAGTTAAGCCTCACCAAAACTGTACTACCCCTTTAACAATGAAAACAGGTTTCGGTTTTACAAATTTAAATTTCGTTCAAAAGATATTTGCAATTGAAGTGTTCAGATGTTTAACCATCTACGGGATAATTTAGGGTGCGTCGTTTGGGTCACACCTCAACATCAATGGTGAAAAGGTGCGTCGTTTGAAGCACACCTCCAGGTCGATAGTTAATCCCTGCATGATACATTTACTAAATAAACCGCTACTCAACATTTATGGCAAAAGAAAAGAAGAGTCATATATGAAAGGGTTCGAACCCATATAACAAGTGTTGATGTCCAATTATTACCCGCAAACTCACCCAAACTTTAATCTTATTGACGTTGCGTGACGTCACGATATCAATATTCATTATCGACCGGGAGTTGAGGTAGACGTCGACGGTGTGTTTTAATCGACGTATCCGATAATTTAAGCCGTCTTACAAGTAAGTGCAATGAATTTAGCGAATATCAATTTGCATTTTCGCTAATTTCCCGCCCAAATAACATTCAATTAACGTGAAAAGTTCACACATTACTTTCTGGACATACAGCAGGTATAAGATCACACCATTACACATTGTATCCACTATTATTAAAGGGACTTAGTAACATTGTCCAAATCCTCAAAATAACATTTTAATTCTAGCGGTTCCCTCATACATTGTTGTATTCGTATTAACAATAAAATCATGGGACAGGTTTCGGTTTTTCAAATTTCCCTTTCGTTACAAAGATATATACGATCAAAGTATTCAGATAAGAAAAACTCCGGGCGAGTTTTTCATCCCTGTACAAAGTGAATGCAGTGAGTTAGTGAATATCACCCAATATCACTTTGCATTTTCGCTCATTACTTGGCCATGCAATGTCCATTTGACTTGAAATTTTCACACAATACCCTGTGGACATATGAGATAACAGCACTATACATTGCATCAACCATTCATCACTTTTTGCACATGCCAACAAAGTTACTAGATCCCTTTAACAAGGTCAACACAGTTATTATATCCCGTTAAAGAAATGTGGGGAATTACCAAAACTCAAGTATATTATTAATATTTACCTGTCGTTTCATGATGTCTCTCATTGACCTCTGGGAAATCGTCGCTCTTGTGGCGGGCAGTCCCTGGCATCACTCTCTCCCGTCGTTCTTCTGCCTTCTAGAAAGAAGGCAAGGGATATCGAAGTTCTGGTTTAGAGGTTTTGTTGGCATGTAAATGGGAAACTATACATTTTATTTGTATAATATTATACTATTATACTAGTACTAGCTGTACCCGCGGAAATCCGCGGGTTTTTGTAAGAGAAAGACGATGATGACATAACGACACTTTAAAACTTTACTAAATATCCCACAGTCATCATTTAAATAGTAAGACAAAATAGACTCGGGCGATTCAATCCCACCCCACAACCCGTCGGGGCCCGTCCAACGATACATCCGGCCAATGTATAACAAAATCATGATGGTTTAGTATCCACGCAAAGTTATTCAGTTATCCCCCATATTTGATATGATCCATAATTTGTTCCGCTTGTATTAAAATAGATACAATACACTATATGTTCGTGTTCTTGCTAATAAAGTAGCTTCGCCGCTCCTCCCCCCCCCCCCCCCCCCGCGGCTCCAATTGCCTGTATGACAAATAACCCGTCGTGTCCCCTCAGCCAAGATCATTCACACAGGCGTGTTTGGGATTGGAGGGGGGCAAAAACCTAAGAAATGCTCATGATTTTGTGTGTGTAGGGGCATGCCCAACCATACTCACAGGGCTGCCAACTTTGAGCCAGATGTGAGAATAAGAAAGGAGCGAAGTGACTGAATATACAGAAATACACACAAACAAACTATCCTTCCCTAAAACCTGGGGGGGGGGGGGGTCATACCCCTCACCCCCCCCCCCCCCCCCCCCCGTTGTCTACGCTCATGGTAAAAAATACTCACTCTTTTCAGTCTTAGAACATCTAGTTTCTCCCTTGGTGTCAATCGCTTATCTACTCCAGTAATCACCTGTGTAAAATTGCAAACATAAAATTGTATATTCAACGTACTCTGTTACAATCCGATAACGCTCGTTGGCCGAGATTTCAGGGGGCTGGTGGAGACCCCCCCCCCCCCCCCCTCCCCGGCCAAAATAACCCGTCGGATTA
This sequence comes from Echinarachnius parma, assembly GCA_037951105.1. Classification (NCBI taxonomy): domain Eukaryota; kingdom Metazoa; phylum Echinodermata; class Echinoidea; order Clypeasteroida; family Echinarachniidae; genus Echinarachnius; species Echinarachnius parma. The sequence continues at coordinate 1,630 of JBAMJV010013564.1, read as the reverse complement.
GGTCTGAATGTAATTACATTTGTTTCATTATATCATAAACGGTTATGTTGTGAATGCCAGGTTTATGGATAGATTATTACAATTTTAGCACCTATAAAATCACATCAAAAGGAGGGACAATAATGTGATATTATTTGTTACTTCGAGGATTTATACACTACTCACAAAAAGTAGCCCTATAATTTTAGCAAATATCTCAAAAAAGTATTTTACCGATTTTGATAATTTAAACGGTAATGGATATGGAATTTTTGGTGTGAAATTATGCATTTTTAAACAAAGATGTGAGCAAAATATTGCACTTTAGTGATTTGTGTCAGCTTCTACTCGAATAATAAGAGAATCACGCATGTTTCTGAAAAATGCATGCTTTTGGAATATGGTTCCACTAAGAACAATGCAGCATTAGTACTGAATTACATAACAGATTTGTGCATTAGGCCGACTCCAATAAATATGGTTGCCATAGAATTACCTTTTTATCATCAACAAACAAATTTTGTGATACATAGTGCAAACAAAGAGTTGCACTTTAATTCAGTATATACTACTGGAAACGTTTTTCTGAATCAATAGGCCTTTCAATATGAAATTGTTGGGGATTATAGTGGCCAAAGTCATGTCCTATATTAATCTTTATTGGAGTTGGCCTAATTCACAAATCTGTATTACTGTTTTTATATATTCCAGTATTACTGGTTGCTGCATTGTTCTTAGTGGAACCATTTTTAAAAAGTATACATGTATTTTTCACAAATCACGAAAGTGCAAGATTTTTTGTCACACCTTTTGTCATAAAAGTCATGATTTCACACCAACAATGCCATCGATTGGCAGACACATACCATCAGACGCGCCTGAAGCAGTTTTGGATTGGGGGGGGGGGGGGGGCAAAACCCCAAGGGGGCTCACAATTTGTGTGTGTAGGGGCTCATGCACAACCACACTCTGGGTTGCCAACTTTGAGCCAGATGTGAGAGTGAGACATTGCGAGTGAGCGAAGCGACTGAGCGGGGGGAGAGTGTGGGAGGGGATTGCGAGACCGGAGCTCTTCCGACTGAGTTATAAACCACCATAGACGGTGCACGTCCCTGAAACTCCTTAATTATCATTGCCTGAATGGTCAGAAGCTATTATAAACCTGACATAAACCCGAAGGATACAAATCAACTTGGAGATATTATGCGAGGGATCACCGAAGCGATACAGCTTTTGGTAATTGTAATTTTTGTCTTGGTGTAACTAATGGTCCGCCACATCCGGTTTGTCCATTTCTGTCGACATTCGAAAATAAACTGTGTGAAGATAATATACAGATAATGATGCTAAATGGACCAGCATGTGTACATTATATGTCGAAAATGATCTGGTCATTCAAAAAAATACATTGTCACACCAGCGGTGATAATTCGTTCTCATAGTAATTTCATTTGTTTCACTTGTTGAAATTATAATATGATTGCGTGATTTCATGATATGTATTTTGTTTAAAGGGGTAGTTCAGTTTTGGTAAAGAGGGCGCTGCACAACACAAATTTGGTGTGAGGTAATGAAATACTGATTGTCGAATTTGAAAGAAAATGCAATTTTAATGGCAGAATAAATTTTATTTGGTCATAATCGGTTTTGA
>JBAMJV010013563.1:0-50442 GCA_037951105.1 Echinarachnius parma | reverse complement strand
TTATTATATTGTATACGTTCTGAATAGTGGTGTCTTGTATGTGGTATCTGAGATGCTAATTCTGGACCAACATTAATAAAATAATTATTAAAGCATTTGCAATTTGGCCTGGGTCTTTTATAGTTTGCCCATTTTCAACAATCTCATGAATATTTTGAACATTCTTTTTAGGATCAGGAATTGAGTTTTTAGTTTGCCACAATAACTTACTATAGGTTTTCCTGGTCAAATTCATAAAAACAGCAGCCAAACTGACGATTCGGTCATTCAAATTAGCACGAAATGGACTGACGATTGGGATCACCATTTGATTAACTAAAATGATCATTCAATTTATCTTTTAAAGCACGCGATCGGAAATTCCGGCCAAACAACTATAGGTTTCGTCAGTTTGGCTGCTGTTTTTACGAATTTGACCGGGAAAACCTATATTAAAAAAGAGCATCCAATTTAGAGCGGAAAATGTTATCGTGGGCATTCGGGCATTCAAATTCGTCAATTGGAGAGCAATTGTAAAAAGTGTGCATTGTAATTCGTCATGGTGTACACTAATCATGTAAATGAGAAAAAAGAACATGTAAAGAGGGCGGGATGTTTGAATTAAATTAATGAAACAAAACAAAGACATATCAACAAGATGAATACTAATGAAATAGATATACAGGGTATCTCAGAAAGAATGCAACACCTACGATCCTTCGTTTCATCAACATCGTCGACCAAATGTCATTGTTTTTTGTTTGATTGGGTAGAACACTCTTTTTCCAACAAGCTGATACCATAAGCAATGATTTGGGGTAAGGCGTTTGGATACTAGGGCCATTTTTCTGAGGCAATGTCGTTTCCTAAATTTTCTACTTTTTCGTCTCTGGCGATCCTCTGAACACTGAGACATTCTCGCCCCACGGCCTCCCATAGACAGAAGAACCGCATGACTACTCTCCCTTTGATAAGGAAGACAATGTGAGCCATACCGTATGGGGTACTTGATTATGCAACATTGTCTTCTTTATCAAAGGGAGAGCAGTCATGCGTTTCTTTTTCTATGGGAGGCCTTGGGGCGAGAATGTCCCAGTGTTCAGAGGATCGCTGGAGACGAAAAAGTAGCAAATTTAGGAAACGACATTGCCTCAGAAAAATGGCCTTAGGATCCAAACGCCTTACCCAAAATCAATGCTTATGGTATCATTTTGTTGGAAAAAGAATGTTCTACCCAATAGAAAAAAAAATGACATTTAGTCGATGATGTTGATAAAATTAACGATCCTAGGCGTTGCATTCTTTCTGAGACACCCTGTATAAATTGAATGAAGGTTATAGATATATAAACATTTTTAAAAATCAAATTGTTGAAATGAATACAAATTATATTCCTTATGAAAATCACTGCGATTTCTATGCATAATGTGCACTTATTATGCTTTATATGGGGAATATATGCCTTACAATTAGCACAGTAGTATGTGAGACTTCATTAAGGATGTATACAACTTGAGAACAAATGCAAACATTAGTTTTTAAAAGAATATGTATATGCCAAACTAATTTGAAGGCTAAATGTGCGAAATCGGGAGCCTATAAACGAATTTGAATGTTGATTGAGCAGTGTTAATTTGAACGATAAGAACACTAATTTGAATAAACTGGAGTACAAAATCAAATGCCTATTAACGAATTCGAATGCTCATGAAGTGAAAACGAATATAGCGAACAGCACTTGAACAACAATAGCTCTAATTTGAATGATCGGATCGTCAGTTTGGCTGCTGTTTTTACGAATTTGACCTATACTATTCCCATTACTATAATTTTGTTTAGAATAATATAATTTACGGGAAAAATGAATAATAGTAGTCAATTTATTACAATATTGTGTATATTTCTGATGATTCTCATTTGAGGGGTGTCGTAATGATTTATCATATTAATAATTTCGAGTCGATATCGATTTTGATATACCGTGAGTAATCCATGATTGTTTATATTTATTCTTTTTATTATATTTAGATCGAACAAGGGTATATATTTATTATAATAAAAAGTTAGCTTATCAATCAATTGTTCATCAGATTTAATTACGTCGGATTCATTATAAATATTTTGCTATTCTTTCTGGCTCAACTCAATTTTAAGAGATTCAAAATTTTGGTCAGACTCTTTCCTTTTCATTTTTATAGTTGGACGATTTTGAATAAAAGATGTTTTCTTTTTATTTATCATAAATATAGGCAAATGATCAGAGATGTCATGATACAATATTCCACTAGACCTGTTATCAATTTCGTTCGTGAATATGTTGTGAAGTATTGTGTGAGATAATTGTGTAATCCTAGTAGGTTTATTTATAAGGGGATATAATGCATACGTTGACAGTTTATTAACGAATACGTTGAAAGTTTATTATGTAGATGATAATATAGGTTTTCCTGTCCATTTTCAAACTTTGTCATCCAATTGATACATTTTTACTTCAATTTTGTCCTGAGAAGCCTCATGTGTGCCCATGACCACTTTTATTTCGTCTATGGTCGATCAATTTCCTGGGATCAGTTTCACAAAAAAGACGTTTGTCACAAATTACAGAGTGAATTGTAATTGACGGCAATGTCTGACGAATGAGTAAATTGAGTGGACTTTTTTTGTGAAATCGATCGACCAAAGGCGAAATTGATGTTGGGATTACCACATTCCAGGTTTCTCGGGACGAAATTGGAGTTCACATTTACAAAATTGAATCATGACAAAAGTGTAAAAATGGACGGGAAAACGTATACTAACACTTACAGGGCACGAGGAGATAACAAAGTTTTGCTAAAGTATAATGTTAGTAATACAAACTTGACCTTTATCAATAACAAAAAGTAACTGGTAGTACAAAATTCGAAGAGCAGAAGATAACAGGATTTAGGATATTTGAGTTTTGGTATAGAAGGCGCTACACAAAATAATTTTCTGTAAGATAATGAAAAACTGTGTGTAAGATTGCTCAGAGCTTACAATTTTAATGACAGAATAAACTTTATTTGATCAAAATCGGTTCAGAATTTGCTGAAATATCATTACATATAACCATTTATAAAAATTGTGGGGCCCCACAATTACTCGATAATTTTGAACCAGCCGTTAACAAAAAAAGGAGAGTTTTTAAAATAGTTGTTTATTATCTCTCTATCTAATCACTCTTTCAACAAAACATCACATGCACAATGAGTGAAACCGATGAGTGTTTAGAGAGCGCCCTCTTGAGTTTTAACGGCTCTTTTTGAATGATGACAGGCTTTTTACTTAGTTATTTGAATGATAACAGGCTTGTTACTTAGTTATTTGAATGATAACAGGCTTTTTACTTAGTCATTTGTAATTTTGTATTCCTTTCGAGCATTAGTTTGTAATGTAATGGTGAAGGTTTTGGTTACTAAAATTCAGTTTGACCAAGACTGTACTCTCTTTATCAATACTCAACTATCCCTTTATCATTCCAAAAGCAGCCGTTAAAACACAAAACACAAAACAGTTGTGAACGTGGTGTTTTGTTAAAATAATGATTCAATAGGGAGATCATTAACAACTATGTAAAAAAACCTCTTTGGTAAATTTTTGAAAAAGTGTCGGCACTATATAGATGTTGTCCTAAATTGTTGAATAAATGTTGAACCCACATTTATTCCAATCAAATCATTTATGATTATCGGTAAAGAGAGTACAGTTTTGGTCAAACTGAGTGTTAATAACCAAGACCTTCACCATTACATTACAAACTAATAGGTATAACTCTACCATGCTCGAAAGGGATACAAACATAGGCGTACCCAGGGGGGGGGGGGGGGTGGTTGACCCCCCCCCCCCCCTTAGACCAAAAAATGACTGTTTTGGGGGGTTTGAACCCCCCTTTCAAATTTGTACTGGTCTCGAGACTACATTTTAGCGGTCTCGACCGTAATTATCGATGGTCTCGATCTGGACAAGTGCGAAGAACCTTGGTCTCGGCCACGAAAATGTCGAAAAGAACCTTGGACTCGGCCTCGAAAATGCCCGGTCTCGGCTTCGAAAATGTTCTACGACTACCCCCCCCCCCCCCCCCCCCCCCCGCTCAAGGTTCTCAACAATGGGTTTTGGTCTCGGCCTCGAACATTTTGGACCGGACCTGGTCTTGGTCTCGAAAATGTCGAAAATTATCGGTCTCGAAAATGTCGAAAATTCTCGGTCTCGGCTTCGAAAATTTCCTACGACTACCCCCCCCCCCCCCCCGCTGACGAAATAACCCCCCCCCCCCCTTGAAAAAAATCCTGGGTACGCCACTGGATACAAATCATTTCAATATGTATTGATATTTCAGCTCTTTCAAGAACCAATTTTGATCAAATAAAGTTGATTATGTCATTAAAATAATGTACTCTTCAAATTTTGCACTCAGTATTTCATTACTTCACAAACATTACTTCTTGAAGCGCCTTCTATATCAAAACGAACTATCCATATCGATATTGTAAACTAAATTTGTATGGAAAGTGAATTAAGTGCATTTTGGAACTATGCTCGTCATATCATGCAAAACTAACAAAGGGTTCATACAACATTTCTTCATGTGATCTAATAACTATGTGCTCTGAGTAATGTGTGAACATTCAATGTTAAATGGATGTCATAATATCACTTTGTTGTTTGTTATCATTCCGTGTTTTAGGGCTGCTCGTTCTAGGAACTCAAGACAGTTGTGAACGTAACATACAATCATATTGTTCGAGCCTGATTTTGTCGAATGGGCAACGTGTTCAACTGGTTCCTAAAACGAAGGTTCCGAAAGCACTCGTCGAGGCGACCAGGAGGATATCAACCACTCTTACTCCGATGGTCTGCTCTCTACCAGGTAAGGGAATAATTCTGTTAGGATAAGTTCATTGCCAGACATTCCTCAACCCATGAAATTAGTCATATTTGTATCAGTAATATTGTTTCGCCTTTGCTATTTTTATTTGTTTTAAATTAATATTTTGTTTAATTAATTTATTATTATTATTATTATCATTATTATATATAGTCCAGCAGATATGTGCAATATATCAGACAATCGTGCTTTTTTACATAGAAGCATGAAATTTGGCATGTGTTTAGACCATGGCCCTAGTAAGAAAAATAGATATGGAGCCACTCGAAATAACGTCCGTGTAAGCTTTGGCGGCCATTTTCCAAAATGGCGTCTAATAAACACTGGCGACATGGGGAAAACCATTTTAATAATGAATTAAATACTTTTACTGGTCCCCATCTTACCTCAGATTACTCCAGAATGTTCCAATTAGTAAATATGGGTCTGGAAATACGATATGTGTAAGCTTTGGCAGCCATTTTCCAAAATGGCTGCCATTTTTCAAAATGGCTGCCATATATAGGAACATTAGAGAGAATTTTGCATGATTAAACAATCATATATACGTTTTGAGTATCCCACTCATCTTATATTTATAATGCAATGAACATATTTACTGGTTCCCACCTAACCTTAGATGAGCCTACTCCAGAATGTTTCAGTACCAAAAAGTGCCCCCTGGCTAAGTGCCCCCTGGCCCCCTGGCTAAGTGCATTACACTATGCATGTACATTGTGTTGTGCATGCATTGTGTGTTGTGGCTATGCCTACAGCACTGTGCCTATATCATATGCCTATGGCTAGCTAAGCAGTGCCTATATAGCTGTGTGTTGTGTGTGTGCTGTGTGCATGCCTAAGCTAACCGAGGCCAAGCAGTGTACATGTGTTGTGCATGCACAGTACAGTTACTCAGGTACCTAACCGCCACTACAGGAGCCGTTTTGTAAACAACTTTCTTTGATTTGTCCTGATCCTTGCATGAGTTGTACCACGTGCCACAGGAACTAACAGGTTAGTGGATCAGGCCATAGCTGGCATGAGTAAGATTGTGAGTTGTATTTCTTTTTGTTCAAACATTATTTTATCTACAAATGTATGTATGTGTTGAGAACCTGTGTGTTGTATATAAATTTCTTTGATATGTAAGCCGGACATTTAATTACGGTGTTTCGTATAATCACGATATTGAGTGGGAGATGTTGATTTGTTGACGTTATGAGTTGTATGTTTGTATTAAAACATTATTTTAAATATACAAATGTATGTTGGGAACCTGTCAGTTCAGCTATGTTTTTACAAAAATGATAGCATGGGTTCTGCCTGTATTTAAGAGGTGAGGTAGGAGGAATGAATGAGGCATTTTACTGCTTAAGATAATGATATTTGAAAAGACATCTGGTGGTTCCAGTTGGTCACATTTATGCAATACAATAACCCAAATGATCCCTTGTGTCTTTGCAGGACTCATATAGTCATATCCCATGTATAGAGCAGTCAGTGCTTAGTTGGTGTTGTCACAGACAGTCATGTCCAAGGGCAAGGTGTATAAGTTTGTCGATCCACAGCTGCAGGCTGGCCCATCTCAGAAGAGGCCACCGATTACTGACTGGACATTGTGCTGCCTTTGCCAACAACTTACTCCAGGAAAAATGCAGTGCCCAGTTGAAAGCAAGCGGACTGATGTCAGTGTTGGTCAGGGGTACTCCTCAATCTCAACAAACCTCATACGCTTCGATGAGCTGCAGGCAATGCCCATGCCAATTGACCTTAGGCGCCTTGATGAAGGCAAAGGCGTAGAGGCCACTATGCTGGAACACAATGCCAAGTGGCACAAATCCTGCATATTAAAATTCAACAAGTCAAAGCTAGAGCGAGCAGAAAGAAGACATTTTGACAAAACTTGTGACTCCAGTTTAAGCGCTTCCAAGAAGTTCACCCGGCAAACTGCACAACACAAGGCAGCATCAAAGAATGTCTGTTTTTTCTGTGGGGATGACGACACAAAAGACACACTCCATGAACCAGCCACTTTTGAGCTCAACGAGAAAATTAACAAATGTGCCACAGATCTTCAAGATCAAAGACTTCTTGCAAAACTCAGTGCTGGGGACTTGATAGCACAGGACGCGAAGTATCACCTGTGTTGTTTAGTATCACTATACAACAAAGCTGCAGCAGAGGAAGCCCGAAAAGGAAAGCAGAACACAGCTGACAACATCAGCAAAGGTATTGCTCTCGCTGAGTTGCTGACATACATTGAGGAAGCAAGGATGGATGAAGATGTAACTCCAGTCTTCAAGCTTGCGGACCTTGTCAAACTGTATTCCACACGGCTTCAGCAACTTGGCGTTGACATCTGTCCACACAGCACTAAGCTTAAAAATCGCATCCTTGCCCACTTCCCAGACCTGACATCCTACAAAGAAGGACGGGACATTCTCCTTGCCTTTGACACAGATATGGGGGCTGCCCTGCGAAAGCTCTGCAAGGAAGATTTTGATGATGAAGCCATCTGTCTGGCACGAGCAGCCAAGATTGTGCGGAGAGACATGTTCAAACTGCAGGCGATATTCACAGGCTCCTATGATGAGAGGTGTCAGGTCGACTCTGTACCCCAGTCACTGCTGGCAATCGTAGCCATGATCCTTGATGGTCCCGACATCAAGTCCCAGACAAGCAGTGATGTACATCAGGCCTCCCTCAGTGTTGCTCAGCTTATGCAGTACAACAGCTCTGATCGACGACGGGCCAAAAGTACTGGTGTCCGTCACAACAAAGCAAGAGAAACACCACTGCCCATCTATGTTGGCCTCACCGTTCATGCCAGGACCAGGAAGCGTGACCTGGTAGAGACCCTGTTTGACCTTGGGTTATCCATCTCCTATGACCGAGTGATGGCGATCTCCACGGCAATGGGTAACAGAGTGTGTGAGCAGTACCACCAAGACCAGGTCGTTTGCCCACCCAACCTTCGCCAGGGGCTATTCACAACAGCAGCCCTTGATAACATAGACCATAACCCCAGCTCAATGACTGCCACAGATTCCTTCCATGGAACTGGAATTTCATTGTTCCAGTACCCCACGCCCCAGAAACCTGGGACTGTCCGCAGAGAACTTTGCATCATTGAAGAGACAGCACCGACCAAGACACTGGCTGAGTTGCCCGATTCCTACACCAATGTACACCCCCTGGTACTGATGAGGAAGGATGCTCCACCACCCAAGGCCAAGTGTCCAATCGAGAGTAATGGCCAGGCCACATACAAAGCACTACAGGAGGAGGCTAGGTTAGTGTAATACTGTAAACTGTATTAACTAATGTAAACGAAGGCAAGGGTAACAAAAATCATTGGAAATTAACTGGTAAAAGAAGTCAAACAGCAGCAAACATACAGAACATCAAAGAACATAAGAGTAGAACGAAGGGAAAACAGAATACAGAATGTTGAACGAGAAATACTGTAGTTTGATAATGGTGATTTTATTAAGCCAAACTGAGATAATAACATGCAAATTCTAAATTAGTGTCTCCCAAAGAAATCGTATTCTATTCCAAATGTTGACGTTTTCTTGTTTTCAGATGGCTGGAGACTGTAGAGCAGACTGATCTGCTGAATGCCGATGGTGACAGCAACATATCCTGGGCAGCTTACCACGCAAGTCATCATTCAGTACCAGAGTGTCCTCCTGCTATCACATCACTGCTGCCTCTCTTCCCTGATGACTCCAAGTCTGTTGCAATGATACGACATTCTATGGACGTCATCAAGCGAGCTGTCCACCATCTAAATCCTGACCAAGTGCCAGTGGTCACCGCTGATCAGCCACTCTACACCATCGCCAAACATATACAGTGGAACTGGCCGGCAAGTCATGGCGAAGATCAATTTATCATCATCCTGGGAGGACTGCACATAGAGATGGCTGCACTCAAAGTGGTGGGAGACTGGCTGGAGGACACTGGCTGGGTGGAGGCTCTTGTCCAGGCGAAGGTGGCATCTGCAGGCAAAGCAGACTCGTTCTTGAAGGCCTCTCATATCACCAGAACCAGGCATGCACACCAAGTTACAGCAAGCAGTCTGCACATCCTACTCAAGAGGTCCTATGTCCACTACCAGGAGTCCATGATGGAGCAAGAACGCCAGGTAGAATCATTTGAAGATTGGTGCGCCCGAAAGAATCAGGAGATCGCACAGTTTCAGTTCTGGCACACAGCTCTTCACCTAGAGCTCCTTGTCTTGAGCTTCGTCAGGTCTCTGCGGGAGGCAAACTTTGCCCTCTATGTGGATTGCCTGACGCAACTGACCCCATGGTTCTTCAGCTTGGACCACACCAACTATGCAAGATGGATGCCCGTCCACATTCGAGACATGGTCAGTCTAAGCACAGTCCACCCAGAGGTTGCCATGGAGTTTATGAAGGGCAACTTTACAGTTCGAAAAACCAACAGGGTGTTCTCGTCCATGGCTCTGGACCAGGCCCATGAGCAAAACAATGCGGCTGTAAAGAGTGACGGTGGTGCGGTTGGTCTTACACAATCCCCTGGGGCCCTCAGACGATGGATGGTCGCTGGTCCTGAACTGGTGAGGATGACTGCCGAGTTTGAGGCATCCATGGAGAGGAAGCACAACAAGCCTCTGGAGACACGGCACCATGAACAGACCAGGAGTTTCCAAGCGACATTCGCAGCACAAGTCAACAGACTGGTTGAGGTGATGGAAGAGATGGGCAACCCATTCTTGGAAGAGACCACCGACCTGCTAAGACTAGACACAAGGGACATCGTTGACCCAGCCGTGTTGTTATCTGTGCGTCAGGCTAAGACGATGGGCCAGCAACAATACCAGACCTTTGTGACTGATCGACTTGTGGAACGAACAACTCCCATCTCTGAACCCATCAAGAAGAACAAGCTGCCACTTTTCAGTCGACCCCCTCAAAGAGAGAAGTCCAAAGCAAGCCTTCAAGTCTCTTCTCTGAAGAGTGACTGCTCACTCTTCTCACGGCTCTACATTGCCTGTCAGTCAAGAGATGGCAACCTACAGGACTTCTTCCAACATGAAAACCAGGCATGTCCCCCATCTTTGTCTCAGCTTGGCAAGCTCAGATTCGGAACCAAGGCTGATCTCTTGGGATGCCTGGAGAGCAGCTGTGATGAAGCCAGAGGAGAAGCCCCAAAGACTGATGTGATCATCCTCGATGGAGCAGTGGTGATCAACTTCCTCAAACCACAGGCCGCCAAGACTTTTGATGAGTATGCACTGAAGGTATTTCTGCCATACGTCCAGGGACAACTACAACATGCCAGTCGGGTTGATGTTGTCTGGGACCAGTACCGAGAGGACAGCCTGAAGTCTCAAACCAGAGAAAAGCGTGGGAAGGGTGTCCGAAGACGAGTAAATGGATCCACCAATCTCCCAGGAAACTGGCAACAATTTCTGCGGATCGATGCAAACAAAACAGAGTTGTTTGCCTTCTTGGCAGTGCACCTCACTCACCTGGAAACAGATAAACAGGTTGTCACCACAAGTGGTGAGGATGCCATGAGCAATCTCTCCCGGGACTTTAGCTCCCTAGCCCCGTGCAACCATGAGGAGGCCGACAGCCGCATGATTCTGCACTTGGCAGATGCTGTCAATGCTGGCTTCAAGAAGGTTCTTCTGCGGACAGTCGACACAGATGTGGTTGTCCTCGCTGTGGCAGCAGCAACGGAAATGGACATCCAGGAGCTGTGGGTGGCATTTGGGACAGGAAAAAACTTCAGATACATACCCACTCACGAGATTGCTACATCCCTTGGCTCTGACAAGTCTCGAGCTCTGCCAGTATTTCACGCTTACACTGGCTGCGATACAGTATCGTCCTTTGCTACAAAGGGAAAGAAGTCAGCATGGGACACCTGGAAAGCATTTGAGGATGTCACTGCAACTTTCCTGACTCTGTCCTCAGGACCAGCAGAGCTAGCTGATGAAGATGTGGCTGTGCTGGAGCGCTTCACCATTCTTCTGTACGATCGAACCAGCGACCTGACCAATATAGATGAAGCTCGAAAGGAGTTGTTCACCAAAAAGGGGCGAGCCATGGATGCTATTCCACCAACAAGAGGTGCTTTGGTGCAGCATATCAAGAGGGCAGTCTACCAGGGGGGACACATCTGGGGCCAGGCAACTAAAGTCGCTCCAGAGCTGCCGTCCCCTGATGACTGGGGGTGGGTTGACCCACCCAACTGGAACCCGTTGTGGACCACCTTGCCAGAAGCCAGCATATCCTCAAGGGAACTACTTTCTTGTGGCTGCAAGAAGGGATGCAGAGGACGGTGTAAATGCAAGAAGGCAGCACTGAAGTGTACTGCCTTGTGTCAGTGCAGTGGACAGGACTGTGATGCATAGGTGACAATCAGAACTACAATTACTGTTTGTAAGTTTTCAACACTGTCAACTGCATTATGGCTACCAATTATGACTTGAGCTGCAACCTGACTCTGACAATGTTGTTATGGTATCTTCCTGGGCTTGTTTCTATGTTCATTTAGAGACAATCCATCAAACAATTGGATGAACACTTATCAAAATCTATATAATTGGTAGATTTTGTGGACTCAGCATTTATAAATTGTGATGTTTTTACACATTAATATGTTCATAGTGTAACATATAATGGTGCTATTTGGATGAATAGAATCTTCAACTCTATAATTGTTTCATCATGCAAAACCCTCTCTAAGGCCAATGTTTCTATGGCAGCTATTTTGGAAAATGGCTGCCAAAGCTTACACAGTAAAAATGTGTATTGCTTTATAAACATAAGATGAGTCAAACTGGGATCCTCAATGATTTTTTAATCATGCAAAAGGCTCTCTAATACCATTTTGGAAAATGGCAGCCATTTTGAAAAAATGGCAGCCATTTTGAAAAAATGGCAGCCATTTTGAAAAAATGGCTAGCAAAGCTTACACATACCATATTTCCAGACCCACATTTACTAATTTGAACATTCTGGAGTAATATGAGGTAAGATGGGGACCAGTAAAAGTATTTAATTCATTGTAGAAATGGTTTTCCCCATGTCGCCAGTGCTTATTAGACGCCATTTTGGAAAATGGCCGCCAAAGCTTACATGGACGTTATTTTGAGTGGCTCCATATCTAATTCTTTTACTAGGGTCATGGTCTAGACACATGCCAAATTTCATGCTTCTATGTAAAAAAGCACGATTTGTTCACCTATCTGCCTGACTAATATATATATATATATATATATACAAAGAATAATCATAAATGATTGAGAAAGAAGAATAATAGGCGTAGCTTAATAAGCATTGTTCGACCAGTGCCTTTTTTCATTTGGAGGATTAAAGGGAGGAACAATGCTTATTAAGCTACGCCTATTATTCTTCTTTCTCAATCATTTATGATTATTCTTTGCATTATTTAAATATTGGAAGAAACCAAAGCTGTATGTATTAGTTCACCTTTCGCTTATATATATATGTTCTAACTAATACTTGAATCACTCCTTTGTGATCCAGCTGAAGTACAGGCGGCTTGCATTGTTTGTAACTCCCTCCCCATGAATTAATTGAGTACAAAGGGCCGGGAGATTGGCTTGCCAATGACCTGAATTTGGATCTGTCTTCAATCACACGGTCCCCGTGGCCTAGTGGTTAAGGCGTCAGCGTTCCAAGCTGGAGACCCGGGTTCGAGTCCTGGCGGAGACCAATTTTTCGACCAGTGCCTTTTTTCATTTGGAGGATTAAAGGGAGGAACAATGCTTATTAAGCTACGCCTATTATTCTTCTTTCTCAATCATTTATGATTATTCTTTGCATTATTTAAATATTGGAAGAAACCAAAGCTGTATGTATTAGTTCACCTTTCGCTTATATAGTCCCCAAAAGCATGTTTCAACTAGAATTTCGAGCGTGCATGTTATTGATAATTTTTTTTGTATTTATTTATATATATTTGAATTTATTTTGCCATGTTATATAATGTAACTCTATGTAATTTTCCAAATGTTTAGTATGTTCCGTTCTCTTTTTCTTTTGTTATGATTTGAACAGCCCTGATGAAGTCCTTTACGGACGAAATATTGGCACAATAAAGTGAAGAAAAAAGCTAGCTACGCCTCACCAGCAGCCCTTCTTTCTACTATATATATATATATATATATTTTTTTTAAATTTTTTTTTTTTTGGGGGGGGAGGAGTTGAGTTGAGTGTTTGTTTTACAAGTCATATTTCATGAACACCATATCATCAATAACATTTCATAACCCAAGATTACTTTCGTTTTTAAGGGGAAAAGGCGCCAAAACAATGACAATGATACGAGAAAAAAAAGTATTAAAAAGTTCATATAATGTACTACAAAACGTACACACGTATACAGTGCCTTCTCCATCGTAAAAAGTTAGTTAACGTCCTTCTCGTGCCAATTTTGGCACATAAGGCGGCGCATATTCATTATCCCTAGGCCACAGGTCAACTAAATGTAGCGAACTCTACAGAAAGAGGCCAGTCCTCTGGTCCCCATTCTAAATTATAAAAGCCGAGCGCCTGGCTTGAAGGCAGGAGGTACCATTACAAAGGAGGGTCAAACTCGAAAAAAAGTGACTTTAGGTTGCCAGATCTCCACAACAAGTTTAAACCGATTTTAATTGCAAGTATTTTTAATGAGACAAAATAATCTAGAGGTCTACCTCAACAAATTTGTTGCGAACACCTCCAAGTCCAAGATGGCGTCCAAAAAAGCAGCCGTTTTGTCTTGCTATAGATAATTGGCAAGATTTCACAAACGACACCTCAAATCAGCATTATTCTGCGGTCATATTAATGACAATACAATTTCCTATAATACCTATTTTTTCTGATACCAAACACCATGGGGTTCAGGATATGTAACACAGCCATTTTAGCCCCAAACTCAAATTTTAGGAATTTTTTCCTAAAAATATGAAATTATTGAATTACATAATTACGCATAAATCAATGATTGTATTCGCAGTTGAGAAAATACTTTTCAGAAAACTGTCCAATTATATAAAAAATACTCTCTGAAATTTAAAGTGTGTACCTTATCTGAACGAAAAGTTATAGTTCTTGGAAGTCAGCATTTGATATCGACAAAACGGGTAGTTTTGCATGATTTCTCATGCTGTACAGGGTGTCTAAAAAATGTGTATCTTAAGTATAGGATTTGTATACCAAATAAATGCGTCAATCACGGGCACCTTCGATTCCAGTTATGAACACATCAACAAAACCACCATTTCCTGTATTATGATTAATATTCCACCATCATTATGTAGATGCCTGTCTGTCTTATATTTGTTTAACTGCATTTATCATTAATCAAGCGCTATATAATGAACTTAATTCCACTCCACATGGATCATTCCAGTCAGCTGCATACTGATGCGCATGACATGCATATTGCGAATTCGAATCAGACTGGGTGTCCATGATGTGTTTAAAACATTGTCAAGATCATGTTCATTTATTAAAGTGCCTTACTGAAGTACACAATATGCGGGACATACTGTAATTATGTGCAGAGCGTATCTAGATTCGAACACCACCTTGATCGCAAGGTACGCACCCTTCATTTCTTATTACATGTATCTGGAGACCACAAAGGTTCATACAAATTGTCTGACTCAGTATTAAAACAAAACAAACTCAATTGCTAAACTAATATGTACAACACCGAAAAGCCTCAGCAAGCCGAATGTTAATATTTGTGCACTACACTGTACTCGTGTAACCATGGTAACAACAGCCGATTATGGACAGAAATGTACCAAATCAACACATTTGTATTGAAAAAAATTAACAGTAGCAGGTAAAGGGTGTTATTTCAAAGTTTTCTTCGAACCCTAAAACGAATTTGCATGTAGTCTAGGTAACTGTGGTTTTCCGAATAATAATCATGTTAAAAACATAATTATCCAGATATGGTCGGTCCAATTGTAAAAGACGCGCGCCTCCCATTCGAATATGCTAGTTAGTGCACTTTGCACAGTTTATTTTTGCTACATGCAGTGAAATTACCGATACACTATTTTCGTGTATTGCAAACCGATGGCGGCATATTCATGACATAAAAAGAATAAAACTGAATGTTTTGTTAAAAACTGGTATAAACAATATGTAATGTTTTAGGAGCATTTCTTAAATAAAGCCCGTAAACAAAAATGAAATGTATTGGGGCACCCTGTATAGTGTTCCAAATCGTACAAAATTGCTGTATTTATCGATATCAAATGCTGACTTCAAGTCATTATAACTTTTTGTTTATATACTGTACACACTTGGAATTTTCACTGAGAACTAGGCAGTTTTCTGAAAAGTATTAATTCAACTCCCCATGCAATTATTGTTTTATGCCGAATTATGTAAATCAATAATTTCATATTGTTGGGGAAAAATGCCTAAAATTAGAATTTGGGGCTAAAAATTACTGTGTTACATATCCTGGAACCCACGGTATTAGGTATCAGATTATATGACATTTTATTGTATTTACTATGACTGCAAATTGATGCTGATTTCAGGTGTCGTTTGGGAAATTTCGCCAATTATCTATAGCAAGTCAAAACGGCTACTTTTTTTGGACGCCATCTTGGTTTTGGAGGTGTTCGCAACAAATTTGTTGAGGTAGACCTCTGAATTAATTTGTCTCATTAAAAATACTTGCAAATAAAATTGGTTTAAACTTGTTGTGGAGATCTGGCAAACTAAGTTATTAAGGAAGCCACTTTTTCGACTTTGGCCCCCCACTTACATTTGTAAAGTCTTTGGTATGACCCGGTCTGGGTTCGAACCCGACAGCTCCCGTGCATGAGGCGGACACTCTAACAGCTAAGTCACCATGCTCAGCTCATGCAGCAGACTACATCGCATACAAGTCCATCTACAAAAAACATTTAACACGAAATAAGACGTTAAAGTGATCAAGTAACTTTGTTGACAAGTACAAAAAGTGATGCGTGGTAAATAAAATGTGTTTTGGTGTGATCTAATATGTCCAGAAACTAATGTGTTAAAATTTAACGTAACATTGGATGTTATTTGGCCGAGAAACGATCGAAAATGCCAAGTGATATTTACTTTAATACTCATTGCACTTACTTTTTACACGGCTGAAAAGTTCCCGTAAAAGTGTAAATTGCCCTCATATCTGTTAGAAAAATAAGAAAAATTCTCCAGTATCTTGATTATTACACCACTATTCGCCTAGTTCATGCACTAATTACATCACGACTTGACTCTGGTAACTCCCTACTTTATGGACTCCCTGATAATAACCTCACAAAACTGTAACGTGTACAAAATACTGCTGCTCGCCTTGTTTCATGCCTTTCCCTCTCTCATCACATTTCACCAATCTTACACAATCTACACTCTGGCTCCCTCTGAACTTTCGTATCATCTACAAAATCCTTCTCATTACTTTCAAAGCCTATCATCGCCTCGCTCCTACCTACTTAATATATTAAATCCACCACTACTCTCCAACCCGAACACCGCGATCATCTACACAGTCACTCCTGGAATTCGCACAACGAATTAGCTCAAAATACTATGGTGAAAGAACCTTTTCTTATGCCGCTTTACATGTTAACGGAACAATCTTCCCCTCAATATCCGCACTTCTCATAATGTTGATACTTTTAAATCGAGATTAAAAACTCGTTTGTTTAAGCAAGCCTTTTGTGATAGTTAATTTTTGTTAACACATGCATATGTATACCCTAAAAATGTAGTTTTGTTTATTTTGTTATTTTTTATTTAAATATGTTTAAGCGCTTTATTATTTCATATCCGAACACTTTAATCGTAAATATCTTTTGAAATGGAAATTTGAAACCCGACACCTGTCCCATGCTTTTATTGTTGATACGAATAAAACAAGGTATGAGGGAACCGCTAGAATTCCAGTTGGATTTTGAGGATTTGGACAATGTTACAAAGTCCCTTTAAAAAGATGATATACAGAAATATTATACTGCCCTTCTAGTGGCCATTTAACACTGGGGTTCACACTAGGAAACACACCGTACACTGTACTTTCCGAAAAAAAGTGGGGGGGGGGGGTAATAAATAAATAACTGGGTGGGGTGCGTAATTTACAAAAATGGGCTGGGACCGATCATGGTCGAGACCGAGAACACTGGTTGAGTCGTGAAAGCGGGGAGGGTGGGGTGGGGTTACAAGACCGATCGTTGCCAAAGATAAAAGTGCGCCTTTTTATGTGGGGGTGCGTATACGCAACCCCCCCCCCCCCCCCCTCCCCCTCCTGGCTACGGGCCTGCCAAATTGTACAGTTTTTATAAAAGTCTTGTGTGTTCTCGTCATTTTTAAACGAATGCAGATTGTCTGAGTAATCCCTGCAAGAACAACGCTACATGTGCGGAAACGCTCTCTGGATACACGTGTACCTGTGCACCGTTTTATACAGGAACACACTGTGAAACTGGTATGTATTGAAATGAAAAGTAGTTCATTCTAAAACGTGCCATTCTACTTGACGACACGACGAGATATTTCCTCTTGTCAAGTCGACTTAATATTCATATTCTGTCAACATGTAAAGATATTTAACTTACCATGTCGACTTATTTACTTTTAGTCGACATGGCAAAATAAATTATCTTGTGAAGTTGACTTCACGAAAAGTTCATGTCGTCATGGTGACATAAATAATCTCACCAAGTTGACTTCCCAAAACGTATATGTCTTCACGGCGAAACAAATCATCATGCCAAGTTGACTTCTAAACAAATACATTTCGTCATGGCGACATGTATTATCTTGCCGAGTCGACTTCCCGAAAAGAATATGTCGTCATGGCGACATGAGTTATCTTGCCAAGATACTACAGGTTTTCCCGCTCAATTTGACACTTTTTAAAATCGAATTAATTAAGGGTCATTCAAATTCACGCATTGCCGCGTAATCGTTGGTATCGGTCTTTCAAATTCAGAATAAGTGCAAGCGAATTCATGCATGCGCATATAAGCTTTCGTGAATAGACACAGGAGTTAATTTATGGGTACTTGAATTCGCGAATGTGCAGCCAAATGTCAACTTGGTGCATACAAATAAACGCGGCATGCCCTTTCACGAATTCGAATGACCGAAGAGGCGCCAGCGTAAACTACATGCCAATTTGAATGACCATTGATGAAAAGGTTTGCTCTTTGTGCAAATTCACTTGCTCCGACGTGATTTTGAACGACTATTTACGAATTCGAATGCTGCTTTGACACGGCGATCGCAAATCGCGCGAATTCGTTTGCTCCTATTATCAATTTGAATGACACAATCGCGCAATTGAGCGGGAAAACCTATACTACTACTACTACTACAATTTGTACTACTACTACTACTACTACTACTACTACTACTACTACTACTACTACTACTACTACTACTACTACTACTACTACTACTATATACTACTACTACTATTACTACTTCTACTACTACTACTACTACTACTACTACTACTACTACTACTACTACTACTACTACTTCTACTACTACTACTACTACTACTACTACTACTACTACTACTACTACTACTACTACTACTACAACTATGGCTACTACCTTTGATTGATTCGTATTATCCTTTGTTTGGTTCTAATCGTCCTTCGTTTGTTTCTAAACGTCCTTTGTTCGTTTGGCATGGACCTTTTCCCCATTCTAAGGCCCGGCGCAGACAGAGCATACCCGACTCGATCCGACTGTGTTTACAGCCTGATTAACTCAGTATGCGCTGCCTCATGACTCCAGTTTTACCAGTCAAGTGCCAGTCGGAGGTCATTCGAGGCCGATTCAACACATTGGTTCGGCTCTGACTTAGCGAAACTGCCTCTAGCCTGACTGAAAACCAGTCGGATCGGGTCGAGTCGGCTCTGTCTGCACCGGGGTTAAGTCTTCGTTTGTTTCGCTTCGTCCTTTGTCTGTTAATGACTGTCCGTTGTTTGTTTGAAGTCACGTTAATTTTGACTCTAGACCTTCGGCCGCCCACAGGGTATGAATTAATTTTTTAAATGAGGCAATAAGTCTCGAAATCTTACTCACAAACCGTTCGTAAACACTTTTAGACATAATATATTGAAATTTCTCTTGCGCTTTGTTGTGTACATGTCGTCTGACAAACTACACGACTATGTTATAAATTAAGTTTTTACTTTCAGAGCTCTTGAAGCCCTTACCCTGTTGTCTTCACCTCACAAACAACTCCAGGGTATATACTGGGATATTTCGAAAGATTTTCAACCGTGTTGATGCAGATTGTTTTAATATTCATTTCCTTTAAGGCATTGATCATGTTGATGTCAACCAGTCGTCAGTTTCTTTCAGCACCCCTGCTGTCCAGGTCGGACAGCAGTCGCCGATCACCTTCAACTTCTCTGCCCTTGTCAACCCGAGCTACGGCAGCATCTCCGGCTCCAATCTGTGGTCGTTCACCGGATGGCTCTCAGCCAGTCCAAGTGGAAGCAACCCTCTGCAGAGCTCTACGATGAGTCTATCCCCTCAACAGGGAAGCACTGCCTTCATCTCAGGAGCGACCAGCGTCATCAGTTCTCTGACTTTCCCGCTCGACCTGACCAGTGGCAGTCCGGACTGCTCGCAGTTTGGCTACTTCTGCGTTGAACTAGACAGAAACCCGGGTGCCTCAGTGAACTTTGGCATCAGTGGAGATCTCATGGAATGTGTTCAAATTACATGCGTTGGTAAGCAGCGTTATCAAACACCCACTCTTAATATTATAACTTTAATCAATTGTACGACATTAAGTTCCTTATACTATTAAAGCTTCTTTAGATCAATTACATGCGCCGGTAAGCAGGATTATCAAGCTCTCATTCTGAATATATCAAAACGTTGAACAATTGTACGCAATTAAAGGGAGTGCCCCTCTTTTGCAAGCCAAAAAATATAAGTTGCCATATTAACCTCAAATATTATAGATCATGATTTTTAAAATGTATTCTGAAAAGATTAGGACTTGACAATGTATTTTGGTGGAGTTATGAATTGTATGATTTTTGTTATTACCTAAAATGTTGGACGACGGTTTAATAACCGAACCTCACAATAATTTGTTTAGCTCCCTCTACGTTTGCTGTTGGATAGTGTATGTGGTATGAATGTGATGCCCACCACCCATAACAGATAGCGCCAACAACGAGAGAGATCTGCAAAACGAGAGAGATCTGCACAACAGCAGTGATCGCTATGAATGATGGCACCTACGGCTATGAAATTTCATACGCAGCATAATACAAGTATTATGCAGATCTGTACCAAATTTGAAGCATTTTGCCATTTTTGGTAAATAGGAGCACTCCCTTTAAACTCCTTATTTCTATGCATTATTAACTTACACAATTGACATATGAGTTTAGCCGTTCAAAGTTGGCCAATGTGTATATCCCTCAGCATTTGATCGAAGTAACATAATGAAATGCAATGCTTAACGAACGGTTTTGTTCATACCATCATTTTAGACATCGATGAATGTGGCTCCGATCCCTGCCTCAATGAAGGAACTTGTCAAGATCTCCTGAACGGATACAGCTGTACCTGTCCCGACGGCTTTGAAGGGACAAACTGTGAAATGAGTAAGTAATTTGTGTACCACATACTCTATTGAACTATTCAGAAGAAAAGGCACTTTGTGTAACTTGACCTAATTGACCCTACTCTTAATATTAAAACATTAATCAATTGTACGACATTAAGTTCCTTATACTATTAAAAGCTTCTTTAGATCAATTACAAGCGCTGGTAAGCAGGATTATCAAGCTCTCATTCTTAATATATCAAAACGTTGATCAATTGTACGCAATTAAACTCCTTATTTCTATGCATTGTTAACTTACACAATTGACATTATGAGTTTAGCCGTTCAAAGTTGGCCAATGTGTATATCCCTCAGCATTTGATCGAAGTAACATAATGAAATGCAATGCTTAACGAACGGTTTTGTTCATACCATCATTTCAGACATCGATGAATGTGGCTCCGATCCCTGCCTCAATGAAGGAACTTGTCAAGATCTCCTGAACGGATACAGCTGTACCTGTCCCGACGGCTTTGCAGGGACAAACTGTGAAATAAGTAAGTAATTTGTATACCACAAACTCTATTGAACTATTCAGAAGATAAGGCACTGTGTGTAACTGGATCTAATTGACCCTACTCTTAATATTAAAACAGTAATCAATTGTACGACATTAAGTTCCTTATACTATTAAAGCTTCTTTATATCAGTTACATGCGTTGGTAAGCAGGATTATCAAGCTCTCAGTCTTAATATATCAAAACGTTGATCAATTGTACACAATTAAAATCCTTATGTCTATGCATTGCTTACACAATTGACATTATGAGTTTAGCCGTTCAAAGTTGGCCAATGTGTATATCCCTCAGCATTTGATCGAAGTAACATAATGAAATGCAATGCTTAACGAACGGTTTTGTTCATACCATCATTTCGGACATCGATGAATGTGGCTCCGATCCCTGCCTCAATGAAGGAACTTGTCAAGATCTCCTGAACGGATACAGCTGTACCTGTCCCGACGGCTTTGCAGGGACAAACTGTGAAATAAGTAAGTAATTTGTATACCACAAACTCTATTGAACTATTCAGAAGATAAGGCACTGTGTGTAACTGGATCTAATTGACCCTACTCTTAATATTAAAACAGTAATCAATTGTACGACATTAAGTTCCTTATACTATTAAAGCTTCTTTATATCAGTTACATGCGCTGGTAAGCAGGATTATCAAGCTCTCAGTCTTAATATATCAAAACGTTGATCAATTGTACACAATTAAAATCCTTATGTCTATGCATTGCTTACACAATTGACATTATGAGTTTAGCCGTTCAAAGTTGGCCAATGTGTATATCCCTCAGCATTTGATCGAAGTAACATAATGAAATGCAATGCTTAACGAACGGTTTTGTTCATACCATCATTTCAGACATCGATGAATGTGTCTCTGATCCCTGCCTCAATGAAGGAACTTGTCAAGATCTCCTGAACGGATACAGCTGTACCTGTCCCGACGGCTTTGAAGGGACAAACTGTGAAATGAGTAAGTAATTTGTGTACCACATACTCTATTGAACTATTCAGAAGAAAAGGCACTTTGTGTAACTTGATCTAATTGACCCTACTCTTAATATTAAAACATTAATCAATTGTATGACATTCCTTATACTATTAAAAGCTTCTTTAGATCAATTACAAGCGCTGGTAAGCAGGATTATCAAGCTCTCATTCTTAATATATCAAAACGTTGAACAATTGTACGCAATTAAACTCTTTATTTCTATGCATTGTTAACTTACACAATTGACATTATGAGTTTAGTCGTTCAAAGTTGACCAATGTGTATATCCCTCAGCATTTGATCGAAGTAACATAATAAAATGCAATGCTTAACGAATGGTTTTGTTCATACCATAATTTCAGACATCGATGAATGTGGCTCTGATCCCTGCCTCAATGAAGGAACTTGTCAAGATCTCCTGAACGGATACAGCTGTACTTGTCCCGACGGCTTTGAAGGGACAAACTGTGAAATAAGTAAGTAATGTGTGTACCACAAACTCTATTGAACTATTCAGAAGATAAGGCACTGTGTGTAATTGGATCTAATTGACCCTACTCTTAATATTAAAACATTACTCAATTGTACGACATTAAGTTCCTTATACTATTAAAGCTTCTTTATATCAGTTACATGCGCTGGTAAGCAGGATTATCAAGCTCTCATTCTTAATATATCAAAACGTTGATCAATTGTACACAATTAAAATCCTTATGTCTATGCATTGCTTACACAATTGACATTATGAGTTTAGCCGTTCAAAGTTGGCCAATGTGTATATCCCTCAGCATTTGATCGAAGTAACATAATAAAATGCAATGCTTAACGAATGGTTTTGTTCATACCATAATTTCAGACATCGATGAATGTGGCTCCGATCCCTGCCTCAATGAAGGAACTTGTCAAGATCTCCTGAACGGATACAGCTGTACCTGTCCCGACGGCTTTGAAGGGACAAACTGTGAAATAAGTAAGTAATTTGTGTACCACAAACTCTATTGAACTATTCAGAAGATAAGGCACTGTGTGTAATTGGATCTTATTGACCCTACTCTTAATATTAAAACATTACTCAATTGTACGACATTAAGTTCCTTATACTATTAAAGCTTCTTTATATCAGTTACATGCGCTGGTAAGCAGGATTATCAAGCTCTCATTCTTAATATATCAAAACGTTGAACAATTGTACGCAATTAAACTCTTTATTTCTATGCATTGTTAACTTACACAATTGACATTATGAGTTTAGCCGTTCAAAGTTGGCCAATGTGTATATCCCTCAGCATTTGATCGAAGTAACATAATAAAATGCAATGCTTAACGAATGGTTTTGTTCATACCATAATTTCAGACATCGATGAATGTGGCTCCGATCCCTGCCTCAATGAAGGAACTTGTCAAGATCTCCTGAACGGATACAGCTGTACCTGTCCCGACGGCTTTGGAGGGACAAACTGTGATATGAGTAAATAATTTGTGTACCACAAACTCTATTGAACTATTCAGAAGATAAGGCACTGTGTGTATTTGGATCTAATTGACCCTACTCTTAATATTAAAACATTACTCAATTGTACGACATTAAGTTCCTTATACTATTAAAGCTTCTTTATATCAGTTACATGCGCTGGTAAGCAGGATTATCAAGCTCTCATTCTTAATATATCAAAACGTTGATCAATTGTACACAATTAAAATCCTTATGTCTATGCATTGCTTACACAATTGACATTATGAGTTTAGCCGTTCAAAGTTGGCCAATGTGTATATCCCTCAGCATTTGATCGAAGTAACATAATGCAATGCAATGCTTAACGAACTGTTTTGTTCATACCATCATTTCAGACATCGATGAATGTGGCTCTGATCCCTGCCTCAATGAAGGAACTTGTCAAGATCTCCTGAACGGATACAGCTGTACCTGTCCCGACGGCTTTGAAGGGACAAACTGTGAAATAAGTAAGTAATTTGTGTACCACACACTCTATTGAACTATTCAGAGATAGGGCACTGTGTGTAACTGGATCTACCCAGCTAGCCACCTGACGTCGTGCCGATGTCATAAGTTGTTGGCCGGATGTCGGATTATCGCGGTTGGCTCGAGGTTAAAATGTCCGCCAGCCCAACATCGTAACCACGTCATTTTGTGATACGTCAATTTCTGACAATGGCCCAACATCAACTCATGACATTGGACCAACATGACATTATGATGTGGGCGCGAGGTTAAAATGTCCGCTAGCCTAACATTGTCCCAACATCATTTTGTGATGTCGGGCAAATGTCAATTTCCGACAATGGCCCAACACCAAATCCTGACATAGGACAGATATCAAATTCTGATGTGGGCTCGACGTTAAAATGTCCGCCAGCCCAACATCGTCACCACGTCATTTTGTGATACGTCAATTTCTGACAATGGCCCAACATCATCTCATGACATTGGACCAACATAACATTATGATGTGGGCGCGAGGTTAAAATGTCCGCTAGCCTAACATTGTCCCAACATCATTTTGTGATGTCGGGCAAATGTCAATTTCCGACAATGGCCCAACACCAAATCCTGACATAGGACAGATATCAAATTCTGATGTGGGCTCGACGTTAAAATGTCCGCCAGCCCAACATCATCACCACGTCATTTTGTGATACGTCAATTTCTGACAATGGCCCAACATCAACTCATGACATTGGACCAACATAACATTATGATGTGGGCGCGAGGTTAAAATGTCCGCTAGCCTAACATTGTCCCAACATCATTTTGTGATGTCGGGCAAATGTCAATTTCCGACAATGGCCCAACACCAAATCCTGACATAGGACAGATATCAAATTCTGTTGTGGGCTCGACGTTAAAATGTCCGCCAGCCCAACATCGTCACCACGTCATGTTGTGATACGTCAATTTCTGACAATGGCCCAACATCAACTCATGACATTGGACCAACATAACATTATGATGTGGGCGCGAGGTTAAAATGTCCGCTAGCCTAACATTGTCCCAAAATCATTTTGTGATAACGGGCAAATGTCAATTTCCGACAATTGCCCAACACCAAATCCTGACATAGGACAGATATCAAATTCTGATGTGGGCTCGACGTTAAAATGTCCGCCAGCCCAACATCGTCACCACGTCATTTTGTGATACGTCAATTTCTGACAATGGCCCAACATCAACTCATGACATTGGACCAACATAACATTATGATGTGGGCGCGAGGTTAAAATGTCCACTAGCCCAACATTGTCACAACATCATTATGTGATGTTGGCCCAATGTCAATTTCCGCCAATGGCCCAATATCAAATCCTGACGTTGGGCAAACATCAAATTCTGACGTTGGCCCGACATTACAATGTCCGACAGCCCGACATTAGCCCAACGTTATTTTTTATTGTTGGCCCAACATCAAATCTTGACGTTCGCCCGACGTTTGATGCTGGACCAACATCAAAATTTGACAATGGCCCAATGTCATTAATATGACATCTCCAATAAGAGGTCGACCTAATATCGCGCCGATGTTGGGACTGGTATCGATTTAAGAGGTCGCTACCCAGCTAGCCACCTGACGTTGTGCCAACATTGGGCCAATGTAAAAAGTCGTTTTAAGAAGACGTTGGGCCTACATTAAAAATCCGACGTCGCCGCGACGTAAAAATGTCCGCCAGCCCAACATCAGCGCGGCGTTTTTGTTTTTTTAATGCTGGCCAAACGTCATTTTGCGATTTCGACCCAACATCAATTATTCAGTCAGTGGTCAGTCATGGTTGTGAAATTAATGTCGGGACAATGTTAGTAATGAGACAAGAATAGGACATCTCAATGTTTACGTCAAACCGAAATCCTACGACGTCAAAATGGGCAGCAGTGAATCAAGTCGGCTAATAGTCATTAAGTTGATGTTGAGCCGATGTCAATGATCCGACATGAATATGACATCTCAATGAT
This sequence comes from Echinarachnius parma, assembly GCA_037951105.1. Lineage (NCBI taxonomy): Eukaryota > Metazoa > Echinodermata > Echinoidea > Clypeasteroida > Echinarachniidae > Echinarachnius > Echinarachnius parma. The sequence goes on along the minus strand of JBAMJV010013563.1, from coordinate 24,466 downwards.
GACGTCAATGCGATATCCTGCCGATGTCAGAACTGACAGCAATGAAACAAGTCGGCAAATGATCATAAAAGTGATGTTGCGCCGATGTCAATAGTCGGACATGAATATGCCATCTCCAATATGACGTCGGGCTAATATCGCGCCGATGTCGGAAAAGATAGCAATTAAGGAGGTCGGTAAATGGTAGTAAAATTGATATCGGTCCGATGTTATTAATTAGACATGAATGTGATAAATATGTCAGGCTGATGTAAGAACTTGCAGCAATGAAACAACTCGGCAAATGGTCATTTAATTGATGTTGTGCCGAAGTCAATGATTAGACATGAATATGACATCTCAATGATGACGCCATAGCGATATCCTGCCGATGTCAGAACTGGCAGCAATGAAACAAGCCGGCAAATGGTCGCCAGTTCCGACATCGGTACAACATTGACCCAACGTCATATTCGAGATCTCTTATTCATGTCGGATTAATGACATCGGCACAACATCAGTTTAATGACCATTTGCCGACTTGTTTAATTGCTGTCAGTTCTGACATCGGCAGGATATCGCTTTGGCGTCATCATATAGAGATGTCATATTGAGGTCCAATTAATAACATTGGCCAGACATCAATTTCACAACCATGTACCGACCTCTTAAATTGCTACCAGATACAACATCATCACAATATAGGACTGACGTCATAGTAGAAATGTCATATTTATGTAGGAGTAATGACATCCGCCCGACATTTATTTCACAACCTTTTACCCACCTTTAAAATTTCATAAAGTTCCGACATCTGTGCGGTATAGGCCCAAAGTCATATTTTGGATGTAATATTTATGTCTAATTAATAACTGTGACCAGACATCAATTTCACAGCATTTAACCGACCTCTTAAATTACTACCAGTTCCAACATCGGGGCGATAGAAGGCCGATTTTATATTTGAGATGTCATATTCATGTCGAATTATTGACAACGGCACAACATCCATTTAATGACTATTTAATGATTAGTTTCATTGGTGCCATTTATGACATCGGCAGGATATCGCTTTGGCGTCATAATTGAGATGTCATATGGATGTACAATAAAACTCATTGGTCCGACATCAATGTTACAACCATTTACCGACCTCTTTAATTGCTACCAGTTCCAACATCGGCGCGAAATTATCCCGACGTCATATTGGAGATGACATATTCATGTCAGAATATTGACATCGGCTGAACATCGATTTCATGACTATTTGCCGACTCATGTCATTGCTGCCAATTCTGACATCGGCGCGATATCGGCTTGACGTCATATTTGTGATGTCATATTGATGTCCAATTAATAACATCCTCCATCATCAATTCCACATTCAACCATTAACCGACCTCTTAAAATGATATATTCCGACATCGGTACACCATTGGCCCAACGTCATATTTCAGATGGCATATTCATGTTGGTTTATTGACATCGGCCCAACATTAATATTACAACCCTCTATCAAGCTCTTAAATTGGTACCAGTTTCGGCATTGGTGCGATTTTAGCGCGACGTTTTATTTGAGACGTATTTTTTTCGTCAACTTAATGACATCGGCACGATATTCAACTACAACCATTTTCCGACTTATTTCATTTCCAAAACCTCCAACTTAAATTCGACGTTGGCGTAATGTTGGCGCGACGTCTGTTTGCCGACCGCGATCTTGCCGAAGACCTGCCGACACCGGTCCGACGTCAGTTAGCTAGCTGGGTACTTATATTTTTGTTAACTTGCTTTGAGAATCTATACTGAATTGAATTTCGTTTAATCGATTACAAACATTAGTAATTCAAAAGTTAAAAAAAAGAAGTATTGCTATCGGGAAATTCATGATCGATTATAAGCGATCGTAAGTGAAATGAAAATTTTCGATTTTTGGAATTATTTATATTAAAAAATATACTTTTGTCATGTCCTTGCTGCTGTATATAATTTAGAAGGATATATAAGAATATAAATAACACCTTAAATAGTGTTATGAATATGATTTGAAGGTGGATTATTTCAAATTCAACGCTCTACAAATACTAACTATTACAAAACATACATGCTAAGAAGAAGTGTATATATAGTATACCGATTGCGACCTATGTTTGTAGGACGATAAGGATGATAGGTTTAGGAGTAGGCAATAGGTATAGGAATAGGATATTTATAGAATTATGATTTATGATTTATGAATGAATGTGTGTAAAGGTTAAACAAAATGCATGGATCGGACGTGGAATCTATGCATGTTTTCTAATTTCTTTTTACGTTTTTGATGTTGGTCCTACGTTGGCCATTTGACATTGGGCCATTGTCAAATTTTGATGTTGGTCCAGCATCAGAAAATGACGTTGGGCCAATGTTGGGTTAGCGGACATTCAAACGTCGGGCGAACGTCAAGATTTGATGTTGGGCCAACGTCAAGATTTGATGTTGGGCCCACAATAAAAAATAACGTTGGGCTAATGTCGGGCTGGCGGACATTTTAATGTCGGGCCAACGTCAGAATGTGATGTTGGCCCAACGTCAGGATTTGATATTGGGCCATTGGCGGAAATTGACGTTGGACCAACATCACAGAATGATGTCGTGACAATGTTGGGCTAGCGGACATTTTAACCTCGAGCCGACATCATAATGTTATGTTGGTCCAATGTCATGAGTTGATGTTGGGCCATTGTTGGAAATTGACGTTATGCCAATATCACAAAATGACGTAGTGACGATGTTGGGCTGGCGGACATTTTAACGTCGAGCCCACATCAGAATTTGATATCTGTCCTATGTCAGGATTCGGTGTTGGGCCATTGTCGGAAATTGACATTTGCCCGACATCACAAAATGATGTTGGGACAATGTTAGGCTGGCGGACATTTTAACGTCGGGCCGACGTCAAAACTTGATGTTCTCTCAAAGTCAGGAATCGATGTTGGGCCTACGTTAGAACTGACATTGGGCCATTGTCAATAATTGATGTTGGGCCGAAATCGCTAAATGACGTTGGGCCAGCATTAAAAAAAGACGCCGAGCTGATGTTGGGCTGGCGGACATTTTAACGTCTCGGTGACGTCGCATGTCGCATGTTGGCCCAACGTCCCCTTACAACGAAAATGACATCGGCCCAACGATGGCACGACGTCAGGTGGCTAGCTGGGTAATTGACCCTACTCTTAATATTAAAACATTAATCAATTGTATGACATTAAGTTCCTTATACTATTACAAGCTTCTTTAGATCAATTACAAGCGCTGGTAAGCAGGATTATCAAGCTCTCATTCTTAATATATCAAAACGTTGATCAATTGTACGCAATTAAACTCTTTATTTCTATGCATTGTTAACTTACACAATTGACATTATGAGTTTAGTCGTTCAAAGTTGGCCAATGTGTATATCCCTCAGCATTTGATCGAAGTAACATAATAACATGCAATGCTTAACGAATGGTTTTGTTCATACCATAATTTCAGACATCGATGAATGTGGCTCCGATCCCTGCCTCAATGAAGGAACTTGTCAAGATCTCCTGAACGGATACAGCTGTACTTGTCCCGACGGCTTTGAAGGGACAAACTGTGAAATAAGTAAGTAATTTGTGTACCACAAACTCTATTGAACTATTCAGAAGATAGGGCACTGTGTGTAACTGGATCTAATTGACCCTACTCTTAATATTAAAACATTAATCAATTGTATGACATTAAGTTCCTTATACTATTAAAGCTTCTTTATATCAATTACATGCGCTGGTAAGCAGGATTACCAAGCTCTCATTATTGAATACGCAGGACTAAGACACAACCTGGCGTATATAGTCCTGTCTAAGTAAACAGTTGTTTAAATTTAGTCACGACTTTGTTAGGCACGGCTTCAAAATACCGGCCGTTATATTTATTTCATATCGATAAAATTGCTTATAAAATTTTACGTCAGTAGATAGATATATAGATATATCGCAGCTCTTCCGTGTTACATACTTAAATATGTTAACATCAAGAGACTGGGATTAGCCATCAATTATGACTCGCATTTGACCAAGTCAGATAACATAATTTTATAACCGCATAAACAATGCAATGTATGTACTCTATGATTGTTAGGGTTAGGGTTAGTTTCTCTATATGTTTAAAATGAATTATTATGTTTCAACAATATTACTAAATGTCTCCTTTTCCACTTGTCAGCCACCACTTCTAGCCCGATGTCAACAACTTCTGCTTCTACAACGTCTCCTACCACGCCAATCACACGCACGACGACCCAGGCAGGAGGCAACAGTGAATCACAGCCGACTCCTACAACGACTCATACGACAACACCAGCAACTCCTACAACACAAACAAACGCAGAAGAATCAACGTCTATCACAGGTATATTCAGTACATACCTACGCTACCGGATTTTTTTTCGTTCTGAAGTAGTGTCTAAGTCATAGTTAACTAGGCTCCCGTATAAAGTCATGTTTAAGTCCCGTCTGACTTTAGTCACGAGGTCGTGACTAGATTGTTTGTATACTGAAGTCGTGACTAATTCCTGTTTAACTCGAACTCCTGACTAAGTCCTGTTTAACTTTAGAATAGCGAGTTTTCGCTCAGCGACGGACAGACCTTATACGACGCGGGAGCACTCAGGGTTACGGCCGTCGCACACAGATCACCCTCGTTACAATAAGCGGTTTCGCTTTTCGGTGAACGCGTACGTAGTGTACAGAGGAGCTGGGCTGACGTCACCGCTTGGGAATCTCCCTCTCCCGCAACATGGCGAATTTACATCGAGTTTTCAGTGAATTTTATTTCAGGACACAATTTCACAGAAAATAGAAACTAAAACTAAATCACCATTTTGCTCGATCAGAGGCGAGCACTCAGAGACGATAAACACAATGCACAACAACATTGCAGTGCAATGCCACGCAAAACAGTACAGACGAGACAACACGACTATCACAACTTGTCTCCACCAAGCCGCAATGCGGCTTTTTATTATATTTCAACAATTTATCATCCAGTTTTCAAACATTTCCATAATATATTCATATTCATGTTGTTATAGTTAATTAAGAAACAATGAACGAAAAAAAAACTCACCGAAGAGCCGTTCGCGTTGAAATTCGTCATATTCGTCATATGCGTATCGCATGTAAAAAAACGATTCATGTTTACCTTCCCATACAATCTTTGGTACAAGCTCGCTGATTGGCTGTTAATTCACTTGAGGCGTCATTGAGAACGCCCGTAGTTTTTTTTTGCAAAGAACCGTTCTAGATTGCAATACGTCAGCGGTCATTCCGCTGTTACTACACTGTTAAAACGCTGTGTAAAAATGGTTGTTGAATCTTTTTATACAACATATTAGTTGTAGAAAGAAGGGTTGTGTAAAGCGGCCATTGTTCAAGCGTTGATTAAACGTGTTAAATCACGTGATAGTTTCGACCGCGAAATAATCGCGACAAAACCCTTTTGTCACACTGCAAACCAAGCGAAACTAGATAGCGTGTTAGACTTATAACCCAATGGTCCCCGGTTCAATTCCGACTTTGCCGTTTTATAGTACAATAATTTTTGTATTTGCTATTTCAACAACAGGGTTCTTCCTGAAAAAAATTAGTTGTATGGTTTTCGCTTAGATTTGAATCTAAGTGAGAGTAAACTTATTCAGGACATCTGAACAACAATTGCTTCTCTCCAAGTGCTCTCATTCTTGTGAAATTCTGATTATAAAAAATAAATATGTTGTCCTCATCGCCTGACAATGCGATGCTCAGCCGAGGCCGCTGCCGGTGTGGGAGCGGGAAAAGTCATGCCGCGGAATAAGTCCGGACGGACATGCAAGATCCGCGCGCGAATTTTGTCCGACCATGCCAATACTATTATATATTAAATTATTTTTGGTTGCTAACTTCAATTTTCAAAAATATGGTTGCGAACAAAAACTAACCCTTATCCTAACCCTACATATGGCGGCTATATGTTTTGGTGGCTATGGTTAGATTTGGTGGCTATAGCTACATTTAGTGGCTTTGATTAGGTTGGTGGCTTTGAATAATTTGGTGGCTAAAACTATGAAAATTGAAACAGCATTCACCTAAATTGCACTGCCCGGACTGATGCCGCGGCCAGAAAAAAATCCGCGACCACGCCGGTCGATCGGCATTAAATACGGTAGTGAGCCAGCGGAATCGACCATCGACAGTCTGGCAAGGAATGCTAGTTAAGGGTTGGACGGCAGTGCTCCTCTCATGCCCCCTTATGTTCGTTTCATCTTGAATTGTACTTACATGTTTTACTTTGACTACTGTATTATGTAGATCGAAATATGAAATATTTAACCTTCTAATCTGGTATTCTAGCAATATTTTCTCATATTCGAGGCATGTACAGCTTGTTTATTTGCAAATTTACACACCTCCACTATTACGCAAGCATATATTTAAACACGACTTCAGAATTAAGGGCATAGACATTGTCTAAGTAAACAATTGTTTAAATTTAGTCACGACTTTGTTAGGCACGACTTCAGAATACAGGCCGTTATATTTATTTCATCTCCGAGTCGATAAAATTGCTTATAAAATTCAACGTCAGTAGATTTTATCAGAATATATATTTGTACTGATATAGCAGCAGTTTCTGCACGGATTTCGAAAATAAGGTGCTTTTGCCGTCCATCGCAAAAAGTGCCTTCTAAATCTGAAGTTTGTCTTCCTTTAAAATGTACTTTTCAAATTAAAGAGATAAAGATTGTGATATGACCATTTTCTTTTATGACTTGTTGGTATCAAAACTGCCAAATGGAGCACCCTTGTAGCCATTCAAACAATGATACTAATGCACCAAAAGAAAATAACGAGCCGTGTTACGTTTGAGTGTGTCAAGTTATACAGAAGTTATCAGATTCATTATGATATATTCAGTTTGTAATGGATTACCTTTTCTTGAATTTCATGAACATTATTTTATCAACATTCGACCTGAAGAAGAAATACTTTATTTGTTTACAAGTGTCCTGTTTCTTGTTATGATGGATGTATACATAGGCAGACATTAAATCACTCATAAGAAAATATATATATTCCCTGATATAAGTACAATAAAATACATTATTATATATCGATAATTGAATGTTTTCTTCTTCTGAAGATTTACCTCTTGGACTAGAGTCTAACACCATCCCTGATTCGAGTATGACGGCATCAAGCGAGTACAATGAAGATCATGGGGCTAGACGGGGACGGTTGAATGGGGACAGAGCCTGGGGCGCAAGTACTCAGGACGCAAACCAATGGATCCAGGTTAGATTATGACTCAATTCAAATATACATGTACTACAGGAAACCTTTGCAGGTGCAATGGGTTAGCGTATTTCATCATATTATTACATGTGAATAATTACTCAATTATTACCTTTCGTCACAGAAGACGCTATATTAGCATTGGAATTCATTTATTTGTTCCAATTATCGCAAAGTAGGAATTGTTTTTTCTCATTGTACATGTTTACGTATTGGCCTATTACATATTTTTGGTAAAATTTTCTTGACATTACGTTTATGCTCGTCTGATTAATTTAGGCCGCTTTTTCTTCTAGTGGTAGATATGTGTACTAATATTCAAATATTTCGTGCAGAATGGAATAAAAGCGAATGTCAATGTGAAATACTTCAACGTGATATATCAGCAGCGATTTGACGAATATAAATGTTCGCTGATATGAACGAAAAGTCACATTAAGGCAATCACATTTTAATGTTACCTGATTACGACAAAATGTATTTTTGCGGGGGTTAAACTGAAGATCGTGTTCCTTTTCTTTCAGATTGATCTTGGCTCTCGATATCGAGTCGTTGCCTTGGCAACACAAGGAAGTCACTCTTACGACGAATGGGTGACGAGCTACAAGGTCACCTACAGCATGGATGGTGTGACCTTTGACACGGTTCAAGATAACCCTGGATCAGTTGTTGTGAGTGTTATTTTGATCTTCATCGTTACCACATAAATAATGTCTTGTACTTTGTAATGGCGCTCAAACATGTTTTAAGGGCTTCATTTAAATTCCCTCGCCTTGCATTGAATTCACTTTTATTGCTAAATTTGCCATAATTGTTTCTTTTGTATGTAAATGATGACTTTGAAGAATTCACATTTTGATAAGCTGAATTCAATGTTTATAATAATGATAATGATATAATATGATGATATATTTAGAATAAACAGAGAGCAGGTAACACTCGATCTACATATCTTTCGGATAGTCATGCATCCCTGCAGCAATATTCTTTGTGAGAAATGCCTTAGGTTTTTCATCGATTATGAAGAACATTTGGTACCTTTGTATTAAACAGCACAATACGTTTTTTGTATAGGTTTTCATTTACACTACAATACGTTTATTTTTGGCCTTCTCTTCGCAGATCTTTTCTGGCAATTCTGATCGTGATACCGTGGTTCGGAACGCCTTCCCTGCCCCGCTACTCTGCCGCTACGTGCGTGTGCGTCCTGTTACTTGGAAAGACATCAGCATGAGAATGGAGCTTTACGGATATGGCCCAATCCAAGATATTTAATATATTTCTTTGATAGCTTGGTACATGAAGGTTTAAAAATGATTATGGCCTAAAGTCGTGTCTAAATCACGTTTTACTAAACTCCCGTTTAAGGGGGTAGTTCGGTTTTGGAATAGAGGGCGCTGCACGAAATATTTGTTGTGAGGTAATGGAAAACTGAATGTAAAATTTAAAAGAGCACACAATTTTAATAAGAGAATAAACTGTATTTTATCAAAATCGGTTCAGAAACGGCTGAAATATCGATAAATATATATCCAATCGGAATCAATCTGGGGCCAAGATTTATTCGATGATTAAAAAAAAAAAAAAAATGCTTACACTTTTTCAAAATGTTCAAAAGAGGTTGTTAAATAGTTGCTGATTATCTCTCTATTATAGGGACAGTCCCTCTTTTGCAAGCCAAATTTCAAAAGTTGCGAGGTTATTGTCTTATATGAAAGAAAATGTCATTTAATAGCATGCCTGACCAAATTAGGGCTTGAAATCTCTTTTTCGTGGAGTTATAGACCTAAATCTAATAAACAACCGTCCAACGGATAATTGTGCATTATACAGTGCTGTATTCGAGTCCACCCTATCCGAGTCCGAGTCCCTGGAGTCGAGTCCGAGTCCGAGTCCGAGTCCGAGTCCGAGTCCGAGTCCGAGTCCGAGTCCCGTACATCCGAGTCCCGAGTCCCGGACATCCGAGTCCGAGTCCGAGTCCGAGTCCGAGTCCCAACGGGAAAATCTTAAATTGCAATTCTTTTTATGACACATCAGTTTCATAATGATAAATGCCTTACAGTGAACTCTTTATAACATAAATAGTTGTCTGGTTCATTGTAAACTTCCATTTGTCAGAGAATTTATATATTTTAAGTTTCTCTTCTTACTACAACAGTTACCTAGTACATAATAGACACCATCAAAGAAATGACAAAGAGTTATCTGCAGAAATGATGTTGGGCAATGTCAAAGGTTATTATTACAGAGTATGAGACTAATTAAATACAAATACAAAATAAATAAATAAGTTCATAAAAAATGTGACAGACGGGAAAAGAATTTAGTTGATCTTTGTCACCCTTTAATTTCCCCAAAATACAGTGGATAAGGAACTGCTGCATATCTTTTCCTAAGGTTCACTGTCAAATGGACTAATGGGATATAACTTTATTTTCAAACAGTCAAGTTGCTGAAAAATAATAATTGTTGAAGTTAAGCATGAAGTTCAGCAATTTTCTAATCCTTTAAGATCACAATTTTTAGCAAAAAATATCAAATATCTGAACATTCAGGTTTTGTGCCATAAACTGTCAGTTATGAACATTTGATAACTACTGGACTCAAGAGGCTAAAAGCCTAACATGAATGATTTTCAAATTTGGCCCATTTTAGACATTTTCATGGAATTACCACAAGTTATTACAATCAGAGTATGTCAGTACTTGAATATGTATAGTGTAATGAATACTGATAAAGAGTAAAGGCATGATACTTCACATTTTAACAAATATTAATTAACAAATATTGAACATTGGGTTGCAATTAAAAAGGAGAATTTGACAACTATGGTTCATAATCGAAGTAAAAGTGCATCATTAACCCATTTGAGACTTGCCCAAGATATCTATGGGGTATATATGCAGCCCAAGATCCCCCCCCCCCCCCCCCCCCCGTAGATCCGCCACTGCATGCTTGTTGAATGACTGGTTGATTGAAGATGCAATTCGCAATGCAATGCAGTATGTCGATTGTTTTTTGTCGTTATTCGCGCGCTGGTAATAGCTAGCGGAAAACTAGCCAAGGACGCGTACTGTACTTGCACACGTACACACCGCGGTACACAAGTGCAGTTTACTGTATCGCAATAGTCGCTTCAGGCTTTCGTAAATTAATTCACGTTCTGGCCGTAATACTTGACCGTGTCTTACGTGTTCCAAAACATAAAACGACTAATCTCAACGTCTATTTAGGCATATAATCGCTTGTTGAGGCGATGTTACGATCATTTCCAGAATGCCACTCAAGCGAGCAAGGTACGCTAGAACAACGGGTTTATTTTTGCTTGCGCTGGGGTAATTTTATATAATATAAATAAACGTGGGAAAACGGAAAAAATGCCGGTCTCGTTGCCGGTCTCGGCCCGATTTTCGCCCGAGTCACGAGTCACCATTGGTCGAGTCCGAGACCGAGTCTTTTTGGCTCGAGTCCGAGTCCGAGTCCCGAGAAATACGGACTCGAGACCGGTCTCGAGACCGAGTCCGGACTCGAGTCCTACAGCACTGGCATTATACGTGTATTCACGCGTCGAGAAAGTTCGCTCACGGATTCCACGGATTGCCACAGCGCTATGCGTGACCCCTATGTGACTCGCGCTAGCTACGTGACCCACGCACAAATAACAATGGGTAAGCGATGGGTACTGGTAATCAAAAAATCAAACCTCGCTTAAACTGACTACATGTAATTATATATTCTTCATTTTTTAGATCTTTTTCCGTGACATACCTTTACAAATGTCGGCTTCACAATACCTTTAAAAGAATAAGTACAATATTGTTGTAATATTATGCTAAATCAGTTAAACTCCTTTATTGACCGATATATAGTTTGATGGAGGGACGCATTCGTTTTTCATTAGTAGAATCCAAATTACAGGGCTGTTCGATCTGATTTTTTGTGTGCGTGTTACATTCATCCCCATCCGTCAACTGGAAACTGTTCAGACGATTTGTAAAAGGTGGACAGTCCCTTTAACAAAACATCACATGCATAATTTTTAAAGAAAAATGGTTGAAACTTGAACATGTTGAAACCAATGCTTTTTTAGAGAGCGCCCTCTTGAGTTTGAATGGCTCTTTTTGAATGATAACAGGCTTTTCATACACATCGTCGTTTCTATACATTTTGAGCATGGTTGAGTTTAGTTTGTAATGTTATTGTGCAGGTTTTGGTTACTAAAGCTCAGCCTTACCAAAACTGTACTACCCTATTAAAGTCCTGTTTAGGACGATCGTCGTGACTAAATTTACGGTATATTCTGAAGTCGTGACTAAGTCCTGTTTTACTCGCGACTAAGTCCCGATTCAGTCCTGTGTGATTTAAGGGGTAGTTTTAGTCATGTTTACGCTCAGAATTAATCTCGCGATCATGCTCAAGGCATCGCACAAAAAAAATCAAATTTTAAACTATCCTACCTTTTCACCCTCGCTAATTCAAGTGAAAATACAGAAAATTTTCTCTCGTTGGCCTACCCTTTGTTTCGAGAATAGTAACTGACCTTGCTTCATGGTGACATGTCGGACAGTTTATACTCCATACTGAAATATCCAACCAGAATTCATTTTCCTGTTTGATTTTCTTTTTTTTTAACGAGCCGAACAATTTTTAGGAGTATCTCCACAGGGTGCATAATATGCGCATTCTGCATATCGTCTGCGGCGCGCCCGCAATTGCGTCATTAATACTTACCGAGCAAGTGCAACAGCCCCGTGTACAACTATAGACGGGAGTCACGGGACTAAAACAAATGTTTAGTTAGTCAGAATTTAAACACGACTTTATTCAGTCAGGACTTAGAAAAACAGTTGTTTAAAATTTAGACACGACTTCGGATGTGCCATATTGTGAACACACTGTGAATTAAATCGTTAAAAAACTGTGTGGATTAAATTGTTAAATACTGTGTTAAATTCACAGTACTGATTGAATCGTGAACACGTTGTGCTAACTTCACAGTGTGGTTACACCTGTTAGCACACTGTGATAAATAGTTTCCTTAAATATTACATATATAGGATATAGTTATATTATACCGTAAACGCTGGCAAAATATGTTCTTTATAAAAGACATATCGTATACATAACGTAAGTTCTGGATTGCATGTACATAGTATTTCAAGTTGTTTCATGATTCCTTTTCATTACCATAATTACACAATATATTATAATTATGTTATGCAATGTAATCAAATTATTCTAACAACGTGTGTAATAAATATTAGTTGTGTGATTACATAAAGATAATGCACATTGAATTGAATGCATAATGTATTATACATAGGAAAGCGAAGATGACATGAACGCAGTGGAGTAGCGACAGGAAAAGGGAAACTTGGGGGCACGTATACCCCTGCCGAAAGGAACACACTCAGCACAGTGTGAACACAGTGTGAACACAGTGTGAACACACTATGTTTCATAGGGTGGGCCACAATGTTAAATCCGAGCGTTTTCACAGTGTGAAAGCCTACTCTCACTGTGAACACACTGTGCACACACACGCTGTTAAATTGCTGAGATACACAGTGTGAGCGCTCCTTTTTACACACTGTAAAAACAGGAAAATTCACACTGTGGCGATAGTACCCTCACTGTTTGTTCACAGTGTGATTTGGTTTTCACACTGTGAAAACGCTCGAATTCAACATTATGGTCCACATTGTGAAACACATTGTGTTCGTATTGTGCTAACACTGTGGATGAGTGTGTTCTTTCCGGCATGGCGTACGCCCCCCCCCCCCCTCCCTCTCCTCAAATAATCAAATAATTTTATTAAAAATAGGAAAATATAGGGGGAATCAAGAAAAACATTCCGACCACGCTACGTCACTGCATTAATGTAATATCATCGTACAAGGAAGATATTTATGTAGTTGTTGTCAACAAGAAAGCAGCAGTTATCATGGGAATATTTTTGTTTAGAGCACTCTTAAAAAATAAATATCTTTCGAGATAAAGGATTGCAGGGATTGCAAGAAAACAGGCATCTCAAAATAATTAAAACAACGTTTGTTTCATCAAAATCCGAACGAAAACGGCTGAAATATTTACCAATAAATACATTCCAATAGAAATCGCGGGCGGCGATTATTATTCGCGATATTACTTTAAGTAAATATAAATAAATCATACATATTAATGATACAAAGGAGGCTTTTGAATTGATTGCGATAATCTCTCTATTTGGATTGAAACATTCCGATCACAGCCGTATAGAGAGAGGGGTATTAATAACATGTCAAACCTCTTGCGTTAACGGCTGCTTAAAAACGTTATTTTCATTGTAAATAAAATTTGAAGATTTATGGTAGAATGATCATAATAGTTTTCTACGATAACTTTTTTTAAAAGACTTCTTGAGCGACTAACGTAAATATTGACCAGTACTTTTCCTTCTTTTTACTCATTAGCACTATGTAGAGTGAAACTGTAAGAATATTTAAGTTCTTATACACGTGATAAACATTACATTTACTAGCATTTGTATGTGTATTTATACCTAATAGTAACTATTAAACAGCTTTAAAAGGATCTAGTAACATTGTCAAAATCCACAAAACGTAAGCAGAACTGTAACGGTTCCCACATATCTGTTGGGATTCAGATTACAGTAGAGGCGTGGAACAGGTTTTGTTTTCCGAATTTCCTTTTCGTTATGAATATATTCACGATTACATTTTTCGGATTGAAAGTCAGACTGGGACACTTTCAATTATGAATAAAGTCGGTGCAATGAGTTGTTGAATAAAGCGTTTTCGCTCATAACTCGATCATTTATATTTACCATGATGTATTCTTTACTCATCACTCATTGGTCATATCCGATCGCAGAAGTACACAGTGTATCAACCCTTCAGTCAGTTTGTTCACATGTCAACAAAGTTACTAGATCCCTTTAATAAAAGAACGTGCCCCACTCATCTCTTAATACAATGCAATCTTAGTGAAGACCGGTTCGAATCTTCAATTTATTGTCACCGCCAAACAAGTGATTTGAGAAACTATGACAATATAACACAATATTTATATTAAATAAAGGATAAGAAAACCGCAGATATGCAAATGTACATTTCTTTAAGATTTTATGAAATTTACATATTGCACTACAATTAATTTTCTGCGTAAGCAAACAAAACGAATGTTTTGACTATTTTAATTTGGAGAGTAAAACAAGTTGTTACAGACACTATCGAACCTATATATCAGCACAATAATATCGACAATATTATATTTTTTAGTTATTGCATTCTCAATTTGTTAAATTTATCTATTTTGTGTATTTATTGTGTATTTATTGCAATCATTTTCATTACAAATGTATGATGATATAATTTACATTTGTATATAAATTGTTTGTGTGACAAGAATGCGATATATTTTCTGTACTGTATACTTAACAAAACAACAAATCAGATATCTTGAAGTTGAGGTGAAAAAACAAATATTGTAATCAAACCTATATATCAGCACAAAAATATCGAAAATATTTTCTTTTTTAGCTATTGCAGACTTATTTGTTTAATTGATATATTTTGTGTATTTATTGTGTATTTATTGCAATCATTTTCATTACAAATGTATGATGATATAATTTACATTTGTATATAAATTGTTTGTGTGACAAGAATGCGAAATATTTTCTGTACTGTATACTAAACAAAACAACAAATCAGATATCTTGAAATTGAGGTGAAAAAACAAATATTGTAATCGAACCTATATATCCGCACAATAATATCGAAAATATTATATTTTTTAGTTATTGCAGACTTATTTGTTTAATTTATATATTTTGTGTATTTATTGTGTATTCATTGCAATCATTTTCATTACAAATGTATGATGATATAATTTACATTTGCATATAAATTGTTTGTGTGACAAGAATGCGAAATATTTTCTGTACTGTATGCTAAACAAAACAACAAATCAGATATCTTGAAATTGAGGTGAAAAAACAAATATTGTAATCGAACCTATATATCAGCACAATAATATCGAAAATATTCTATTTCTTAGTTATTGCAGCCTAAATGTGTTAGATTTATCTATTTTGTGTATTTATTGTGTATGTATTGCAATCATTTTCATTACAAATGTATGATGATATAATTTACATTTGTATATAAATTGTTTGTGTGAAAAGAATGCGATATATTTTCTGTACTGTATACTAAACAAAACAAAAAATCAGATATCTTGAATTTGAGGTGAAAAAACAAATATAGTAATCGAACCTATATATCAGCACAATAATATCGATAATATTTTATATTTTAGTTATTGCAGTCTAAATTTGTTAAATTTATCTATTTTGTGTATTTAATTATATTCGTATAAGATATTTACAGCCTTAGAGAGCAGATGCATGGTAGTTTAACATAATTGTGAAATTTGCAGTGTAAATTAAATCTGTACTTAAAGGGATCTAGTAACTTTGTTGAGATGTGCAAAAACTGATGAATGGTTGATGCAATGTATACTGTTGTTATCTCTATGTCCTCAGGGTATTGTGTGAACATTTCAGGTCAAATGGACAATGTATGGCCAAGTAATGAGCGAAAATGCAAAGTGATATTGGGTGATATTCACCAACTCACTGCATTCACTTTGTACAGGGATGAAAATCTCGCCCGGAGATTTTCTTATCTAAATACTTCAATCATACATATCTTTGTAATGAAAGGGAAATTTGAAAAACCGAAAGCTGTCCCATGATTTTATTGTTAATACGAATACAACAAGGTATAAAGGAACCGCTAGAATTACAATTTTATTTTGAGGATTTGGACAATGTTACTAAGTCCCTTTAATATACTCACAATGAGCAGGATAGTTTTCCTGTTTTTGTCCTCGTTTGTGTGTTTGTGTTTGATTTGTGTGTAATTCAATGTTCGTCCATTGAACAGTCCTTGACCTCAATTTACCTATACATGCTATACATGCATAGCATCATTATACAACCATGTATGTGTACGTGCGTGCGTGTGTATGTGTGTATGTATGTGTGTGTGTGTGTGTGGAAGGGGGGGGGGAGGTTAGGGTTAAAACAAAAGTGTGTGTGTGTATGTGCGTGAGTGTGTGTTTGTGTGTGTGTGTGTGTGTGTGTGTGTGTGTGTGTGTGTGTGTGTGCGCGCGTGTGTGTGTGTGTGTGTGTGTGTGTGTGTGTGTGTGCGTGTGTGCGTGTGTGTGTGTGTGTGTGTGTTTGTGTATTGGGTATGTGGAATACATAATTTTATTGAGATTAAACAGTGTCTAGCTCTTTAACCCTATACAGGGTGGCCCCCAAAAAACGGAACGGGGCACTTCCCAAAATAAAGTGACACAATGACTGAGTCCATCGGATAGAGTGTCTTTTCAAATGAAAATTGATACCAAGAACAGTAAGTTTGGTCGTGTATTTTTTTTTTTAGGGCGCTGTGAGTGACACCATGTCAGGGTCCATTTTTCTTCAATTTCTACTAAGCTATTGCCTGAAAAATTACCCTAACGGCTCATCATAGAATTACGCTTCGCTCGACGCTCTCACCTTTGTTAATGTGCATTCGACTGAATAAACAAAGGTCCGCCTAGGAAGGGGCGTAGTAGGGAGATAGGACATGTAGGGAGGTGCACGATACCATGGTTACATTAATTGAGCCTCTCCACTGATCGTGTGTGGGAATTAAATCGTGCGTTTGACATTATTTTGTGCCAGGTGGTAAAAGGAAAAAGGGGTTAAGATGTCGGGTCGGGGTAATTGCTAGGGGGTAACCACCCATTTAAGTTCTACACGCTATATGTGCTACGCCACTGCCAGACTGTCTTGCTTTTTTAATACGAAGGTGATGTAGGGGAGGGGGGGGGGGGGGAAGAGGTCTTGCCCTCATAATTCACAGATCAAGATATAATTCAAACAACAAAATCGATCGAAAAGGCGTGACAAAATAAACTGGAAGGGATGGGGGAGGGGGGGCTTGTGCCCCGTAGCGACCCCCACGGGCAAAGTTAAACATGGCTTGAAGATCGGTTTAGAAACTCTGATATTTGAGAAACTACAAAAGATAACCAAATTACTGTGATTTTCCACATTAACTATGTGATTTCAACATCACGCCAGACATGTGGGTTATTCAACCGTGTGGCTGCGTTGTGACAACCAGGCAAGGCCACGTGCGATGACTGATGCTATGGGCCATTTACCATTTTACCTCAGCAAGTGGCTCGTCTCGTGTGGCGTGACTGAACACAGAAAGCTTCAAACTTCACTCATGACCATAGGCGTACCGGGGGGGGTTTTCGACCCCCCCCCCCCCCCCCCCTTTCACATTTTAGCCGGTCTTGAGACCATTTTTTAGCGGTTCTCGACAATCATTAACCTGGTCTCGGCTTTCCGAAAATTTTCTACGGAGACCCCCCCTCCCCCCCCTCCCCCACTGAGAGGCCTCGCAACCCAAATGCATGTTGACCTCTGTTCATCTGTATTAGTGTATACACATTCAATATTTGTAAACGTTGAGACCCAAATATGTTTTGTACATTTTTAAAACATTTTATCATTTATTTGTCTTCATGTTGCGAAGCCC
The DNA here is from genome assembly GCA_037951105.1 of Echinarachnius parma. NCBI lineage: Eukaryota > Metazoa > Echinodermata > Echinoidea > Clypeasteroida > Echinarachniidae > Echinarachnius > Echinarachnius parma. Next base: position 6,543 of record JBAMJV010013563.1, on the reverse strand, counting down.
CACCTCCTAAAAAACCCTCCAGAGCAAATTCTAATTGTTGACCTGCAGTGACATCATTTGTCAATCACTGGTCAGCTACCATGAGATTAACAAAAGATGAAAGTACAAAAAGAACATCCACAACAAAAGGCATGCCCTGCATACCTCCATGCAATAGCTTTAGACAGTGCTTTTCTTCTGACATAGCAACAGCTATTGTAATTGAAGTTGTGTGAGTGGTATTCTATTCAACGTTTGATTGCTATTGTGATTAGGCTAATCACAATAGCATGGTAAGCTGACCAGTGATTGACAAATGATTTCACTGCAGGTCAACAATAAATTTGCTCTGGAGGGTTTTTTAGGAGGTGGGGCTTAGCAACATGAAGACAAAATAAATGATAAAATGTTTACAAATATACAAAACATATTTAGGTCAAAAACCGTTTACAAATATGGAAGAGGTCAACATGCTTTTGGGTTGCAGGGCCCCCCTATAAGGTACTGGTCTCGGCCTCGAAAATTGTATAACGTAACCCCCCCCCCCCCCCGTCCCCCCCCCCCCCCCTTGAAACAATCCTGGGTACGCAACTGCACATGGACACATCCGCAACCGGGATTACTTGTTGTGCGGATGAATATATAGCTCATTGTCTACATCATCTTCGTAAAAAAAGCTAGTCAGTCTGGCAGTGGCGTAGCACAGATAGCGTGTAGAACAAATGGATCATAACCCCCCCTAGCAGTCCATCCCAACCCGACATCTTAACCCTTTTCATTTCACCACCTGGCACAAAATAACTGTCAAGCGCACGATTTAATTCCACACACGATCAGTGAGAGAGGCTCAATTAATGGAAACCATGGTATTCGTGCACCTCATACATGTCATATCTCCCTACTACGCCCACTCCCTAGGCGGACCCCCTGGTTATTCAGATTTTCGAATGGCACATTTTACATAAAATGGTCTTAAAGTATCTGGCGATTGTCAGGTTTGTAATGAAATTGAAACTTTTGAACCACTTTCTTGTTGATTGTACGAAATATATTATTGAAAGGACAATGTTATTTGTAGAATTAGGAATTAATGAAAAACAAGATATATATATAAGATGTTGGAAATATTCCGATATACAAAATTGCAAGTGGCATTGATTAATTTCATTTATAGAACTAGAAGGTTCGATGAATAACAAAAAGGATTTGTATTTAGATTATTGTATAATATTTACTTAGCATCTCTATTATAATTTTGTTTTAGTGTAAGTTTATTTTTGTATACAATTACTAACAAATTGATGTATTCTATGTAAAAGAGCCCACTGAATGAGTGGCTTTAATTTGATTTTTTGTTTGAATGTTTGAAATTGATGAATAATATTATTGTTTTTGAATTGGCATGCATTATTGCATTATTGGAGCCCAACAGATTGCACCTGACACCTCATTTTCGAGCATCTGAGGGGGTCTAGGCTCGGCTTGCACACATACCACTGGTATGTCACCGAGCTGAGAAAGTCAGCACGATGTACTGTGCCGGACTGACCAGATGATGCACGTTAGTCGGATTTGGCGATGGACAGGCAGCATGTAGTAGGAACTCCATAAAAATGATTGGAAAAAAATATAATATTAATAATTAAGTTTATGCGTAAATATTCATTTTGAATGAACGCCAAAAATAACAAAATAACAACAACAAAAGCAACACATTAACAAAGGTGAGAGCGTCGAACGCACAAACGAAATTCTATGATAAGCCGTGTAGGGTAATTTTTCAGGCAATCGCTGATGTGAGTAGAATATTGAAAGAAAAATGGAACCTGTCATGGTGTCACTCACAGCGCCCTATACAAAAAATACACAACCAAAATTACTGTTCTTGTATCAATTTACATTTGAAAAACACCTCTATCCGATTAACTCAGTCTTTTCGTTACTTTATTTTGGAAATTGCCCACGTTCCGTTTTTTTTGGGGCCACCCTGTATAGCCCGGGCTATTTTGAAACTGCATAGCCCCGGGGGGGGGGGGGGGGGGCTGGGGGGGGGCTAATTTGCCCCCCCCCCCCCCTCAGATCTCGGCCATTTATCGACCGATTTTGACCAAACTTGGCGTGTCTGTGTCCCAATATCAGGTATTTTACAAGAATGCATAAGGTCAAATGTATATAGCTATTGTTATTCTTATTTTTTTGTCCTATTAATGATGCAAGTACATCTATGAATTTGTTCAAGGAATTCCTCCCATTTTTTTCCGTTTTCGCCGCATTTATGTGACAATTGCAATCAAATTTGGTACGTTTGTAGCTTGTAATATATCTAAAAGGATAGCTTAGTCAAAGTAATGACATGCATATTGAAATTCCATATTTATAATTTAATTAATTATGCAAAAATGCTAATTTTCATGAAATTCTGAATTCTTTATGTATTTCTTAGTTTTTTAATTTCTCATGTATTTCATTTAGTTTTTTAATTTTTTGTTTTTCCATTGTTTTGTTATCTAGGAATAGTTGCATGATGGACAAAAGGGATGTATCTGAGGAAAAAACAAACACTTCTTGTACAACCCATACATTGTAAACACACAAGATCATTGGAAACCGCCATTTGTTGTGACGTTGGTCACGAATATGTGCTATATCTTTGCAACCGACGCCCAATTTTCGGAATAGGGTCATTAAAATGAGCGCCGAGATGTGGAAAAAAAAAGTCATGAATTTCCAGTGCAAGATTGTTTGCGGTTAAAAAATTATCGCGAAAATGTCCTAGGAGGGAGGTTAATTTAGCCCCCCCCCCCCCCCCCCTCGGGTTATGAGTGTAATATGATCGACTTTTATCGATGTGATGTACTATTCAAATAATACTGTATCAATCAATAATTCTTCATCATTAGTGAGTATTATCACATCTTTTCATACGTTACGTTGTGAAACATAATACTAGTTATCGCCCATGTTATTCATTATATTAAACATGACTAACAGAAAGTTACAGAAAACATTTATATTGGCCAAAATCACTGATCACTATTGTTGAATAAGTATCTAAAAGGGCTTGTGTGGTAAAATCCGAACCTAAGCATCGTTACATGCAGAAATATCGGGAAAAATCCAATGGCCCGCCCCTGAAAAGCATGTGCGGACCCACGTGATTGCATTGTATCGTATGCGCGATTTTTCCGTGTTGGCGATCAATTTACTATACTGTAAATCAGTTTATAATTTTTGCAATATATCTATAGTAGGGGCGGTTTCCTGACCAAATTGTTTATAATTCCATATGAAGTAAAATTATATTCGTTTCACATTGTGTGTGGGGCGTTTCCCGACTACTGTCATTTCCTTTAAAGCTAGCATTGTATCACGTGCATAATACAACTAATGGCTCAAATTATACTCCACTCTTTGCATATCGAGGGATGACGAATATGCTTAAAGGTATGCACATTTAAATCCTAGTTCCATTGTATTTTTGTAGCTGTTATTGCAATAATTATATCTCAAATAGACAAAAAAAAATGATTTCCTTTGTCAACGAAACTGTTCAAATAAAAAAGTATTAAATGGTGAGTTATGGGTATTATATTTCACTACAAGTTACAGATCTGATGAATATAACACAATTGTCCATGCCATATTATTACAGATAATACACGTCTAGGAGTGCGTTTGTGTAAATGCATCGCATCGCGAGGTTATGTTAGCTTTGCGTTGCGCACGAGGCGTAAGCGATTGCGCAACGCACAGCTAACATAACCAGAGAGTGCGATTGTATTTACACGACGCACGATAATAAAGACCGTAGTATTATTTGTTTTATAAAACGAGCTCAACCACGGAATTGTTCATTTTTTCTGGATTATTGAAAAAGAGACTTGCACAATAGTAACCCTGTCTATCTATTCTTTAGAGTGTGAATTTATTAGGAATTACTAAATTAATCATCACTCTGCACTCGCTTCACTGAATTTGACTCTGCAGCTCAGCAGATCAAATGCAGTCTGATGTGAAATTGCCAAAAAAATCCCATAAAAGTGAGATATTATCAAAGAATTGTATGCATTTCCATTCCAAAACTTAACAATATCAAAACCACATACCATACTAATATACGAACTAGCTAGATTTATTTTACTACAGACAGTTAATTTTTACAAAACGAAGCTTTTTCTATCTTTTTTCCTTGGTATCACTTTATCGCAAATTGTCTTCGTAGAACTATTTAAACAAGCATTGTGGACGTCAAGGGTTGCACCCCTCCTGCACGATGGTTGCGCACTATACGGCACGATGGTTTCCGCAGTATCGTGCAACGCTGTGTGCAGATTGGTGAAAAGTAATCAATGCCCACGTGAACGGTATTAGCAAATCACGTACTGAATTTTACCGGAGCCGTTTTATAATATGTATCAATGACAATGCAATCATCTAAAGAACCCCCAGAGCATAGACACATTTCGGCAAATGCGAGCACGATGAACGCCCAGTCTACCACGACGAGGGAGCAAATTTATCAAAAGTCTAACATGTTTTGTTTTGTTTTCTCTAACAACCAATTATTCAATCTAGTATGATTTCTTATTTTTGTTTAAAGTTTACAGATGTATCAAATTGTCCTATTTATAAAGTGTCCCTGTGTACTAGTTTGCTCACGGGCCTTTCATCCTATTTCACGAACACACGTGACCGTCAGTAAAATAAAATACAGTGATTGGTTGAGGAAGCGGCGATGTCCTCTTACTAACAACTGTAACGGGGGCGGGGTGAAATCAACAATCATCGTTCATTTTCATTAGTGTGTTGTTGTATTCTGGTCTGAAAATCGCCATCGTTTATCGTTTATCGTTTATATTTTAATTCAAAGGAGAATAAAATACTTTCGCCGAATCGTGTTTTTTTTGTAGTCCTTCAACTTTGGCCAAAAATACTTGCATATCGAGTATTCAGGAGTAGATATCAGTCCTAATACAGTGCTCGTGTTTTATACCACGTGACGTAGTTCCTTCGTTTTTGCTCTGCGGGTATACCCGGACACAATTTGTGTCTTCTCAAGTGCTTTGTGAAACACCCTCCCGGTTACACAAGCTGTTACTATGTATCTCGCTATGTGAAGCTGTAACATCACTTTCGGTCTTCGCTATAGCAACACCGACCGGGCACTGATCACCTCATTTTAAAAGAGTTCATCCCGTCATTGTGTTTGATACAACGTATTCCTAGTTAGTTTTGGCTCCGCTATCCGATAAAGTAAATAAATCCGGTTAAAAAGGCAGCTCCCATCGAAATTTCAAATGTCATATCGTTTGTTGCTGTATGAACAGAGACTGGCAATATATCCAAAAACCTTGTTCAAGTCGCATCGTGTTTGACAACACGCAATAAAACGCTGATTACCTTCGTTTTGTTAATTAATTCGGTGAATCTTTGGGCCCTTGACCTTATTGATTGCAGGGTACTATATTATCTCAAAGTCGACACATCTGCGTTGCATTTGAACATAGAGATGGTAAGTAGGATACAGACCCGGGAAAGAGTATATCAAAAGTTGTATTGATATAATATTTAATTTCTGGGTCCCCCGTGCAGAAAGAGTTGCAATCTACTGTAAGTTGCAATTTATTGAATTCGGTAATTTGCAGTTTTGAACCAATCAGATCTGCGCATTTTTTCACATGATCTGACTTACAATTAACTGCAACTTTACAATCGACTGCAAATCATGTTTCTGCAAGGGCCGGCCTCTGATGACTTCTACACAGAAAATAGCAATTACTAAAAATGTTTCCGGATATTTTACTTGTATGCATGGCGATAGCGTTTTAGATAATGTCAGTGCATGGGGTAAGCTGCCTATCCTTCTGCGATCATGCTTTTACAACACAATATGCATTTTTTGGGAAGGTCGCCATTAAAGGGATCTAGTTACAATGTTGACATGTGCAAAAAAAAAATGTGGCCGGCTATTATATAGCAAAACCTGGCACTTGTCGGGTAAGTCATGTTTTGAAGAATATGGGCATTTTAAGTCACACAATGTGGAGTAAAAACCTATGAGTTGTAAATTGAAACAAACATATCTTCGCCAATATTGACCAATTAGTTGAGCAAAAAAAGCCAAAAATGAAAGCTTGTGTGAGGCCCTTTGTTTAATGGGATGGGAAAATCTACATGTTTAGATTTTTACCTGACAAGTGTGGGGTTTTGCTATAGCCGGACACAAATAATGAATGTTTGATGAAATGTGTAATTGTTGCAATCCAATATGTCCTAGGGATGATGTGTTGCAAACGTCACGTTAAATGGATGTCTTTTGACGAGTAATGGAGCGAAAATACAAGATGTTATTGCAACTCCATTGCAACTGCGGAATTTGTACACAGTATAACATTCCCAGTTGAAAGTTAAAAATCCAAATACTTCAATCCGTAAAATGTCCTTTTACGAATGGGAAATTCGACAAAACTAAAACCTGCCCCCACACTTCGTATGTTAACACGACTACAACTATTAGGTATGAGGGAACCGCTTTAGATTTCTAAGTAAGTTTTGAGGATTTGG